>CAJHQP010002293.1:0-89413 GCA_905132765.1 Moricandia arvensis | reverse complement strand
CGTTCAAACACTATCCTGTGTATTTCTCTACAAAGAAACAACCCCTAAAAGGTTTTGCTTCCCGTCACATATGAAAGATTTGGGTTTCTATTCTCTACCTTTAGCTGATTCGTAATTCGTTTTCAGATCCAGAGTCAACAATGGAGTCACCGCCCTCCAGTTTGTTGCTCCCCGAAGTTGATTCCTTACCCGACGGATTCGTGGATGGAGTTGCAGACCCACCTCCCATTTCTCGGGTGGCCGAGGAAGGTAATCAAACCCATGATGTCTCAGTCAAAAAAGCAGAGAAGACCCGGACTTTTCCCGTTCCGTTATGTGACCTAAGTAAGGTCTCGAGCAGGCTCAGCTTAGAGCAGAAAGAATCATCTCCTTATTGGACTTTACTTCTTTGTAACCAACCTAACATTGCGTCTTTGCTTTTGAGTTTAGCATCAGATGGGTCCTCTTCCAAGGACAAGCAAGCAACAAGAATCTACTCAGAGTATCGATTCTCTCAAACCCAGAAAACAAGTTAGTTGTTTTCTATAGGCTCTTCTATCAAATTGTTAACATACTCAGACTTCCAAGAACATGTTCAAATCCGAAAAGGATTTTCTCGAATTCATGCTCTCAAGTATCAGCAAGTCCTTTCTGAAAGAGATTCTGGTAATAGGAAATTCAGTTCTGTGTGTTACTTTCTTCTTTCATAGTCTCAACTCGTCATTGTTCTTTGTTGTAGCTGTTACTGTCCGTGACAAGCTTGAGTCACTTTGTAGAGAATTACAACCTCAAAAAAAAAATGTTGATGGTTTGTTCTTTTCCTTCTTCTTGTTCTTTTCCTTCTTCTTGTTTCTTACTCTACTTAGCTTTGCCATTTATATTTTCTTGTTTTGAAGGACTAACCTTTTTGGTCTTTGTATAACAGGAAGAATGCAAGAGGGTCTCCACTCTATAAAGGTAATTTTGAACACATTTTGATCTAGTTTAAATATAAACTTTTGCAGTTCTAAATAGGATAAAAAAAGCATTGTGTAAATTCTCCCTTTTTTCTTCCTTCGCAGGCAAACCCTAATGCATACCATTCTTGATCCTTGTTCTATTCCCTTATTATTGGAAACTAATGAAAATTGCATATATAAAGTGGAAAAGGGTTCATATTAGCTTCACAGACGGATAGAAAATCAATTTTAATGAATCTGGCTTGCACGGTTTTGCAACGTCAGAGACTTAGAAGAAATCAGAATCTTTTGTTCAGTGTCCTTATAAATATTTTAGTTACACTCTTTACCTTGCTAATTCTCTTTGCTTATAGGATGTGAGCATTAAGTTGGACGAGCAAAAGGATGAAGGCCTCTCACAACTAAAAGAAAATGAATTGTAGGCCGAAAGAACACAATCACCACGTTTGCAATTGTAGAGATGTAGGAATTTTTTTTATCTAAGGGCTATATACATATCATTATGTCACTATGAAGATTTTCACTCACATACTTCAAACTATATTCTTACATTGGTATCATTTTAAAAACAGTGTTACTTGTACTAGCTGCATAGCATATTTTTAGTTTCAATGACTTTGTTTATTAGTCTCCAGGTTGAGGACGAAGTTGAAGCACCTGGCTGATCAATATATGCTTATAGAACAACAAAATGAGCAAAAAGTATATATATATGTTCCTTCTTCAAGCTATATATGAAGCATCATCTAGCCAACATTATTTGCTTTTACTGTGATGTATACTAACATCTCATCTCTGAATGAACAGTTGAAACAGAAAACACTGGAGCTACAGATTTCTGAATTAAAAATCAAACAACACGAAGAGAAACTAATCCATGAACAATCTCAGATGAAAGTATATGCAGATCAAGTTTCTCAGCTTTTAGCAACTGAGAAAAAACTTGCGGTTGCAGCTAACATCAGATGGAGAGAAGTTCCAGCAGTTCCAGGTCTGCTCTCTTCCCCTTTTCACGCTTCCTAAAACAATTCAATTTTGACAACTTGCATGCAATATTCACGGTCTTTGCTTTAACAAGATTTGTAATAAATGATAAATGCAGGATGCATTGGTGAAGAGCAACGAGGTGTTTGAAACATTCAAACAAGAAATCGACAAGGTAAACATTGTTCTTTGAAAATATGTGGATTGCTGTCTCATCTGATTTTATCAAACTGATCCTACCTCTCTATTGATGTGTGCTGAATAGATGTCAAAAGCAATCAAAGAACTGAGGAAAGAAAACGCATTCTTGAAGAGCAAAACCTAGAGATCGGATTTTACTCTCATAGAACTAGTTGAAGAGGTAAAAAAATGAAACTGTCTCCTCTCACCATTTTTGAAGGTTTTATCGACCAGTAAACATAACTCTTTTTGGTTCAATATTTGAACAGCGTGAGAGATTGAAGAAGCTTTTGGAGAAGACAAAGAACCAGAAAATTAAGCTTGAATCGCTTTGCAGATCCCTTCAAGCCGAAAGAAAGCAAAAATAATCTAACTGTAGCGATTCTGCAGCTCATCAAGCTTGAAGCACAGAGAGATTGTGATTTAAACTAAGTTTTGTTTCTTTTTTCTGTGGGAGTGTTAAACTAATTAGCAATTCAGATCAAAAACTGCAATTCGCTCGATGGAGATTTTTTTTTTGAAAACTCTCTCAGGCACATCACCCAATAATCGACTACCTACGTTTCAGACATTTATTAACCACCTCACAACTACTTTTGCCTGTAGTTTGTGTAGGCTTTTTTGATTACTCGTTCTGAGCTTTATCTAGGAGGTATCATGTTTCAACTTTAAGCACATCTTTGATCTCCTCTCTAAAACTCCCCTCTCTCTAAGACCTTTGAAAAACGATTTGCTTGCTCTGACCGATGTCGGTGGGCTTCCACAGCCATGACATCGGTCGGATCTTTTATATTTCATTCTCTTTCGTTTCCTTTGTATGTATAGATCCTTTTGATTCAGTTTGACTTCTTTCAATCCCAGTCCTAGATCTAGATCGATGTTCCCGTGCTAGCTCCTTTGGGTTTGAGGCCTCTCCGCATGTCTTCTCCGCCTCTCAGATCTACTTTATTGGTGCTATTTGGTTGTTTATAAGGCTTTAGATCTGGGTTTCTGGCTTGCTGTTGGCTCTACATCTTCCTCTAAGATGCTTTGCTTTGGTTCGTCGCGGGTGTTTAGCGTGTTGTGGCGGTGAAGATGTCGGGTTTAGAAGGTGGCTTATCCTTGAATCGTTGCAACGGTTCGGTTCTATAAGTATTCGGTGCTTTCTTTGGTTCTACTATGAGCATTCCCGGCTTATTCAAAGGGTTTGGAGCTTTAGCTCTTTTATCATTCAGTCGTTGGAAGTTAGCAGTTCAAACAAGTTCTTCTCTTTAACTTCCTTGGTTGTACCAGTTAGATCGTGCTCGTAGCTCCTATTGTGGGTTAGTGTGGTTTGGAGCAAGAATAAAGAGTGGCTGTCTTTGGTCTACCTCAATAAAGATCGACTTTGGATGGTTGTGTTACTTCATCTCCTCATATTCCTGATTTTTCTTTGCTATTTTCATAGCTTGCGCGTGCAAATGAAGCGAGTGAGACATTTATAGCGTAACACTTATCTTACAAGAATCACGTTTGTGGATACACTACATATTATGTATGTGTTTAACCCCATAGGCTACACTATACTATAATATATATGATATAGTGTAGGCACTGAAAAAAAAGAAAAGACACCAGCATTATAGGTGTATATGGGGTTCAAAGGTTGACTCTAATGCAATGAGATAAACATTATATAAGTAGAGACCATAAAGGGCTTGAAAATGTTGGATTGTATTATATAGACGACATATATAAGGTAGGAGAACATATAAGGACAATGCGGGCACAAAAATGTATTATACTATATTTGATATATTATAGTCCGTCGAAGGCGCATAGAAAACAAGTTTTGTTCCACAAGGCATAACATGAGGTGCAAGTGTATGTGTTCAATATGCAAGAAGAAAAAAATGATTAATGTAGTAACAAAAAGGCATCCAACTGCGTGGAGGTGACTATAGGTGGAACATATGGTAACTTAGGGACCGTATATTTGAACGGTACCAAAAACATTGTATACAGTTCAAAGTATAGTAAAAGTATAACATCCTAGCGCACACGGCAACTGCATTTCGTCGGGATGAAAAGTAATGAGGTATGGGGGTATTGGTACGAAAATTGTGTTGGTTGTAGGTAGATGAAATATAGAATAAACTTGTGAAGTTAAAGAGCTCTCAATTGGTGGAATATACTGTAAATGACGTTAGTATAAAATCACAACTGTCATGTATGACCATTTAACAAAATATACTATAGTATATCAAGATACATCGATTATGTTTCATAACCCGATTTAACTATGTAGTGACCTTATTATGTGAAATGTCAGCCATATGTATTTGATTTAGGAAGCGACTAATCGCCAATACCTTGAATAACTTGGCCATTCTCTGGTTGTATAAAAACTTTAAGTAAATCCATATTCCAATACTTGTTCACTGGATTTATCAAATCCATCTCAAGTAGTGGATTCAAAAACTGAGATTGAAGTTTTGGTATTGCTGATCTCCGACGATTAGTAAGAATCCAATGGTCATTCCATACTAAAATGGTTTCCCATGTATCCATTCTTTTGATTAGCTATTTTTTAATTAGAGATCGAGCTGAAAAAAGCTTTTAAAATTCTTAAAATGATTTTTAGAAAAGGAAAATGGCTTTTAGAAAAGGTGAACAAAGAAAAGATTTTTTTCTAGAAAGCTATAAGATTTTAAAGAGTCTAAAAATCGAAAGAAATTTATTGGCAAATTTTGGTTTTCATAAGTTTACAAAACCATAGAACCTATAGTCTCATCCTACAAATTTAATCACACAAGTGCAGTAAAGCAGAAGTCAAAATCTTTGGAACACCCAATGTTTGAAGCATCAAAACCCTTTTTCAACAACTATACAATATTAAAAGTAGGATTCTGAAACTATCTGAAGTTCCATTTGGACAGTCTCTGGCTCTCTCTCTCTCTCTTTCTATTATGCTACAAAGAATGAACTTCTACAACCCATCTCTCTCCCCTGAATTGAAATGGAAAACATTCTTAGGTTTTGATGTATTAGTATACCCCGTTTCATCTCCGGATTCCAAAAACTTCTGATCTGCTCTTGAAAAGTAAGCCCATCGACAGCCCAAGTGCTAGAGGAGGTTTACGGCCACAGTAATTAAGTGTTACATACATAATTTTTAACTTTTTTTTGTGCACAACATATTGTGCAATCTCCCTATTGCTTTGCTCATACATATGAAGACATTTTATATATGTGCATGAGTATGAGTATGGATGCGATGAAAAGAGGATTTTTCTCACATCTAAGTTTGCTTGAATCTCAGCATTAACTTCTGGAGCTGGAATAGCTCGCCCAGTGAGATCCCCACGATACCTTATTCTTGTGGCTCCATCAACACCACTAGATTTCCTAGCAAGACTCTTTTGCCTAGATGCCAAAGAGACCAGACTAATTACAACACTTAATATAATCAGCATAACATCTAATAACATATATATATATATATATATATATATATATATATCAAACAATTGAAATATCGGAGAGTCAGTATGATTCACTTGACTACACAAAGCCGAGGTAGAAGTTCCTCGATCATCAGGATCTACAGCGAGAAGTGTCTCCACTAGATGAACAGTTGATGAAATGCATCCATTGAATGCTTCAGCCACACAACGTTTGTACGGATGTTGCGGCTTAAAAAGAGTTGCGTTCGGCAATTTGTACTTGTTCCAGTACAAATCTGATGGGGAGCCACAGAATTTAAATATTTTATGAAGTTGTTCGACCTACAAGAAACAATAAGAAGCATTAAAATACTCTCTGTAGTGCAAAGAGGGTCCTACACATCTGCATCTGATTAAAAAAAAAAAAAAAAACTAAAGAATGCCTAGCTAGAACAAGACAAAGACGGTTCGGTTTACCTCGGTTCTACCTGGCATAACAGGCTTGCCAGCAAGTAACTCTGCCATGATACAACCGGCACTCCAAAGATCAACACCAGTGCCATAGTTGGTAGTCATTGTTTGCTTTTGCTTTGGGTCATAAAAGGTAGCCAACCCAAAATCAGCAATCTTAAGTATTCCATCCATATCTATCAGCAAATTAGAACCTTTGATAGCCCGATGTAAGACTCCTTGACTATGGCAATGCTCTAGCCCTGATAAGAGCTGCTTCATAAAGCATTTCACCTATGCACATTAACTTGCTCAATATCTTGTTCATCACACACCTTAGTCAATAACTTGATCAAACTTGACACCTTGAGCTGCTGCAAGGCCAGTGAGATCATGCTCCATATACTCAAAAACAAGGTAGAGACTACATGGAACCCTTGAAGTAACTAACCTTTCCAGCTTGATAACATTTGGATGATTTAGCCGTCGCAGCATACGAATCTCTCTGGCCATGAAAATTTAACACTCTCTTCTTCGAAATTATCAAACCTAACTTTCTTCAAAGCTACAATCTTTCCAGTCAATAGATCCTTAGCCTTGTACACATTGCTGTAAGTTCCTTGACCAATCTAAGATTTGAACATTCATTGCATAAAAGACAAAAAAAAAAAAAAAAGAAGAATATTAGTATTAACTAATGAAAAAGGTAACTAAGGCAAAAATCACTGTTTTCATTTAATACGAATCTTTAAACCTTCTCGAGCTTCTCGTATGTGGTGGCTCGTCGAGGAGTCAAGTCTCTGATCGCTTCGCCGCAAGCAGTTATCAGCCACGGTGGCCATCCTTCCGGCGCACGGAGACTCAACCCCAACGGGCGGAGAGAGGCGCCGGAGGAGAAGTCGCCAGGGTGCCACGTTCTCGCTGATAGAATTTGATTCGATGCTAAACCCTTTAACCTCTCTTCGAAGAAGAAGGCAAATGATCCGTCTTAGTTTCACGGTGGAGGCTTGCCGGAGGAGCTTCATCGGGACTCCGTTTATTCCCGGCGGGTTTCTTGCAGAAAAAGCATCCCATTGCCTCAAATTGTTCTCTAGCTTATCATATCACTCGACTCTTTGGCACGTAGGAGAGTGAAGAATGGTGGTTTCACTTTATCAGATTTTTTTCTTTTTTTTTTCTTTGGGAGGTTTTCAAGGTGGAGAGTTTAACTCTGAGATCTGACATCATCTCTCTGTTTTTTTTTTTTTTTTTTTTGCCAGCCATCATCATCATCTCTCTGTTAATTATGAAGGAATAATTATTTAATTATGCGACATGCCATGGATCAAATATATATGCCTCAAGAAAATTATTAAAGTTAAATAAATAAAAAAGCCTTTCTACTTTTTTGTTCAAAACATTTTGACTTTGTTGTTTCTTTCTTTTACTAGTCTTTTGCTTTCATATCATTTTTATTTTATTTTGGATTGTACTCAGACCAGCTTGTCAACCAAAGACTAATTTGAAAATTAGTGTTATCCTCCAATATATTATTTAGAATGAGACATGCGGCTTGCGCAAGATGAAATATTTGAAAAATATGTACTACTTATTATATGAAAACATAACTTACGTTGTATCGGTTTATATTAAAAACCACTCGTACTTTTAATAATGGTTCAACCCAATCATATATGGCTTTGGGAGGTCTCAGATGGCTCATGAAGTTGTTGTTGCAGGAGGTGTCCTCCTCATAGCTTTCAAGCTTGGCTTTCAAGCTTGTTTTTTACATTCGCCTGAGATTTAGATTTTTCAAATTCTCAAACCTTTTTTTCCGAGGACATGGTTCTCATGGAGGGTTGTATGTTTGGCTCCAACCCTTGCAATGATAATCAAGTGTTGAAAAAAGAATGTAACCAAGAAATTTTAAAATTTGGCCAATTAATCTAAAAAATAATGTTAGTTTTTTTTTAAAATGTAATCAAGAGAAATTAGCTATAGTATTTTATAAAGCTCGGTCGAAAAACATTTATTTTGGTTAAATAGGCCAGAAAAACCCTCAATTCTGAAAATTATTGGACCATGTTTTAACTTCATTTCTAAATGGGTCCAGTTTTGATCTCCGCTTTATGTTGTTGGTATCACTGAGATTAGAAAAAAGGAGAATATGTTTTCATTAACCTCATACCAACCACTTCACGATTCTTTCACTTCCTCCTATTTTGTCTCTCTATTTTTTTTAGGAGGTGTGTTGCATTCTTGTTCAAATTCCATGGGTATATAGAGTTTGATTATGAAGGGTTTAGCCAAGTTATTAGCAAAACGATATAATAAATGATAGATTATTAATGTATGTAACTTAATGTGATGAAGAAATATGGTAAATAAATGGTAATTAGCAGTTTAGCAACACCTTAATATTAATAACTTAGTGAACAAGAGTTTATGCAAACGCTCTTATTATTTTGATTACATATTTGGCAAAAAACTATAAACATCATCTTTATTGATCGGATGGAGTAATGATAAATAATTTTAAATATTCAAATCATTTTTTCAATGACAATGTGATACATAGATGATTTATCATTTTTAGAAATGATTAAATATTTTTATATTTTAAACATAAAAATTATATGGTAAATAATTTAAAATTATATTAATCAAGAAAAATTTATTTAATTCATTTATTATTATAAACAGATGAATTAAAATTATTATATGGTAATTCATTTATAATATGGCCATTCATTTAAAAATATTATATGGTATGTCATTTAAAATTATATTAATCAAACACAATTTTTTTATAGAGTTAATAATATATTAATACAATTTATATAGCTTTGATTATAAAATAATTATCATGCTTATTTTTAATAAAAAAAAGAAAAGATACATAAATAAAAACACGAGGAAAGATAATAAAATATGATTGTTGTGTTCTTGGTTCTTTTATATTCTTATGATTTAATTTTTATTTGTTTGTCGAGATATATGTATTTTTGCGTTACTACAACGTGAACTAATTAGTTTTATGTGTTTTTAAAACGTTAAGATAAATTAAGTAAGAAATATCAATAAAATTACCATTTATACAATTGTTAAAGGAAAAGATGAAAAATATAATGTAAACTGAAAGTAAGAAAATATTATTTAGAAAATAATGAGATGTATTTTTGCGGTATAATAAAAATTCAAAATGTACAATAATAAAAAATCATTTTTTTATACAAATAAAAACATTTTATTTTGATTTAACATTGGATCTCACATTAATATTAAGTATATATGCCTAAAATAATGACATTGCGTTATTTAAAAATTGAATATTGTTTTTATTTTATATATAATTATGTAATCATATTTAATTAATATATGTTTGTTTTAAAGTAATTTAAAATAAATGAAAATAATACGTTTAAAAGACATCTAAACTATGTTTAGTTTTAATAAAATTAATTTTATCTGATGAATAAATATTTGATAAAATAGTGTGATGATCGGAGATAATTAAAAGAAGAATTTGTTTGCTTAACCCATTTGATTTTTATGTTAAACACTAAATAAAAATGAATGAGAAAGTGTGATTTGACAAAATTATGAGAAAAAATAATTAAACTACAATTTCCTAATATATGTTTTCATGTTTATCTTAACCAAATTTATTCTTAGTTGTAAGGAGATAAATCCTACTATATATTAATTGAGAAGTGACTTAGGTATTTTTTTTCTTATGTGTTTTTTATAGATTAAGTTTTAAAAAATAATTATAATTTGAATGGTTGTTAACTTTTATTAGTTAACTTCTAAAAATAAAATATAAATCTATAATTAATTAATAGAAAATAAGACAAGTGATATTACAAGTAATTATTTATGGTAACTAAATGTAGAATTAAGAAAAATATATAAATATGTTCTATCAATTTCTTTATTTTATCAATTATATATATAATTAAATAAATATTTTAATATTTTTAATAGAAATAATTTTATGGTTATGTATTATTATATAAAAGAATTAGATTTGTAGGTAATGAATTATTAGAACTTTTTAAGGTTTTTAAAGACCACACAAAAACGTTTACAAAGATCTTCATAATAAAAGTCACTGATTATATTAGTCATATTGAAGCTATACAAAAAAACTTTTTTAAAGCTAGAGTATTGCCGGTTTTTTCACGTTTTAAAATAAAATATAAATTAATTTACAATCAATTATCTGAATTAATTATAATCTTATTTTTCTGTAAGAGAAAGATTTTTAATGACTAAGGTTTATGTTGTTGAACTATTTTAAATCTCACTGATTTTCTAGAAATATATACTGAATTTTTTGATTATCCACCTATATGAAATTAAAAATTAAAATTTTAAAAGTTCTAATCATTATTCAAAAACTATAACAGTCTAAACATAATATATATTTCTAATATAATATAACTACCCACAAAATTGTGGGCAAACACCTAATTTATAATAAATTTTGAAAATATCAATGTTAGTGTTGTTCGTTTGCTAGAGTGAAGCGTCTTGCGTCTGCAACTGCGGCTGAGGCTGCATTTGCGACTGCGTCATATTCGTTTGGTTGTTGTTCGTTTTGCAGACGCAGCCGCATATTGTTGTTCGTTTTGCAGACGCAACCGCAGATTGTTGTTCATTTTGAAGATGCTAGACGTTAATGCTGACGCTGGACGTTGACGCTGGACATAGATTAGGGTTGTTCGTTTTGCATACGATGCTGTTTTCATTTAATTCATATTTTATTTTTATAAATTTGTATAATTATATTTTACATAAATAGTATGTAATTTAAATATATTTACATCAATAAAAATATTATATTTAATTGATAATAAAATTTGAGTCAAATATATAAATATATTTTTTTGTCATAAATCATAAGTTAATTAAAACAAAAATAATAAATTAAAATATTTATCACAACAAAAACTAAATCAAGGCTCATCATACATTCAATATTTATAAATATACATTCTACTTGTGAAGCAATCACCTTTAAACTTGCATTTACATAATGGTTGTTAAACCTTTCCGAAAGGTAGATGCCACTCATCAGACGTTCAACAAGTCATTGTTTGAGGATCCACCCACCAAAGCGATTTCGACCCAGCGCTTCTCCATCTGCTCCTAGTATGAGGATCTGCTCCATTGCTCTCGGACAACCATGGCCGGCTTCGGGAACTTCACTCTGTCCCTTTTCGGTTGTTGCTCCGCAACCAAAAGTGTCATCGTCCTCACGCTCTGCTGCATCTGTCTCATCACTTAATCGATTTCTGCTTTCGTGAACATGGGTCTTCGGAATCGAACAGCTCTGATACCAAGTTTGTTACGAGCTGCTTATGAAACTTTGAATAAAAGATAAATACGTTCTTATTAAATAGAAAGACTGATTACAAATGTTCTGATCAAGATCTCTCTCTCACTAAGATCATCTCTGTAGCATCACTCTCTCCTCCCTTAGCTTACTCAAACTCTTGATACCCCTCCCCTCTCTCACCCCCAGCTCATATATAGAGTTAATCGTAATCCATAAAGTAACTAAACTATGGTTACTCTCATTAAACTAAGGTTACATTGGATCTTATCCTATCTTACCCAATGCCTACACTTAATATTACTTCCCCTTTGAATTCAACCTTGTCTTCAAGGTTGAAGCAAAGTGACTGTTTATGGCAGTGTGAGCTAAATTCAGCCAAACAAATAATGGGCCAGTCGAGTCCAAGCCCATGGCCAGCTCTTATTCATCTTGGCCTGCCCCACCTGCACGAAAAGAAAGAAACCCAAAGTCTGAGCCCAACCGGTTTTTTAAAGAAAGTAAAACGGTGCGTTTTCAGAGAGAGGTCAACTGCGAAAGTAACAAACTCACTGAGCTGGCATCGTCACTATCATGAAGCACAAAGAAGATCAAGAGAACAGAGAGAGAGAGAGAGAGAGAGAGAGAGAGAGAGAGAGAGAGAGAGAGAGAGATAGATGACTTAGCTGAGATCGAGAGGGTGTAGCTCGACGGAGTCACAATGGTGGAGATCAGTCAGAAGCGACGACTCCGGCAGTGACTTACCGACTACACAGAGGATTCGATAAGCTCATTAACTCTTCTTGTAGTACTCTGTTTTAGAGCAGTCTCCATTGTAGTGAATGCTTTGTAACCTTGGTCTGTGAGATAGTGAATCAGTTGAGGGATACTGACTCCCTCCCCGGTGAGTAGATCAGCGAACACCATGTGAACAAAGTCGTGCGTGTCTCGTTTTGATTCTTGCTCTTAATCTTACTCGTACACCTGAAAATACAAAAGTCAATCGAGAATATAGAACCTAAAATCACAGAGTAAATCGATCTACAAGTGGTATCCGAGCATCAGGTTGGGTGCTAATACTAGGAGTTAGATCAGATCTGATAGGATAGGAGAAAGAGCTCTTATCTGTGGTTGCCTCTATAACGATCATTGTGGTTTCGAGGATTATACTGGTCTGTGTTGATTTGGTGTGAAGATCAATGTTGTTTTTCAGATTAATCTCAAGATACTAAAGGTCTAATATGGAACCTACTCTCGGGAGGTTTGAGATGGAGAAGTTTGATGGGAAAGAAGACTTCGATATGTGGAAATTCAAAATGATGGGAAAGCTTGAGATCCAAGGACTTCTCTCGGTTATTATTGATGGCTTCACCATCTATTCTAGTGCAGAGAAACAAGTAGAAGGTGAAGGTCCGGTTATAGACCAAAAGAAAGCTGAAAAGGATCTAAGAGTGAGAAGCTTACTTGGTACCTGCTTAAGCAACTCCATCTTGAGCAAGGTCATGCATGAGCAAACTGCTCTAGGCATGTGGAATTCTCTGGAGAAGTTGTATCAGCTTAAGTCACTTCCAAACGGGATATACTTGAAGAAGCAGTTCTCCTGTTACAAAATGGAAGAAGACAAGTCAATTGAAGAGAATGTGGACATATTCGTAAAGCTTATACCTGACTTAGAGAGTTTGAAAGTTACCATAACAGATGAAGATCAAGCCATACAGTTGCTCTCTGGTTTTCCTGCTGCGTATGAGCAACTAGTTCACACTCTTTAATATGGAACAGGGAGACACCCTCACTGTATCTGATGTTGTTACCTCAGCATATTCAAAATAAGCAGAGCTTAGACAAAGCGGAGTACTCAACATAAAGAAAACAATTTTTGAAGGGTTATATGTTGAGTCAAGGGGAAGGTCATCTAAGCGACCAAAAATGGTAACAATAAGAAGATACAGATCTAAAATCCGAGGTGATCGATCAAAGTCCAGAGGCAGATCAAATAAGACAAAGAAAGGAACATGTTTCTCGTGTGTCAAAGAAGGTCATTGGAAACGAGAGTGTCCAAACAAAGGACAAAGAAACAATGGTGAACAAGCAGTAAATGCAGTATCTGAAATCAAACAACCACTAGTTCTCACTGCAAGCATTCATGATTCAAGTAAAGAGTGGATTCTAGACTCAGGTTGTACATTTCACATAACACCAGACAAAGAAGTCTTATTTGATCTACAAGAAGGAGATGGTAGTAAAGTTCTTATGGCTAACAACACACAATGTGAAGTGAAAGGCATTGGCAAGATCAGAATAACAAATGAAGACGGTTCAGTGATTATTCTAAAGGATGTGTGATATATGCCAGACATGAGTAGGAAATTAATCTCCTATGGAATGTTAGAGAACTCAGGCTGTAACTATCAAGGTGGAGATTTTAGTGTAACATTTTATAAAGATGGACAGAAAGTGATCACAGGCAAATATGAGAATGAATTGTATTACCTACAAGGAACTGTGTCAAGAGGGGAAGCTAATATCAGTCAAGCTATGATATCTAAGACGAAAATATGGCATTTACGCTTGGGCCATATGAGTTATAAGAACATGAACTTACTTGTAAAGGAGGGTTTCTTACCAAAGGCTGAAGTGGGTGAACTAGAATTCTGCAAAAGTTGTGTATTGGGAAGATTGCATAAGCAAAGCTTTCCAACGGCTAAACATACCACTAAAACCATTCTAGAGTATGTACATTCAGACCTTTGGGGATCTCCTTCGACACCAGAAAGCCTGGGAGGGTGCAAGTATTTCATTAGCTTCATCGATGACTATTCTAAGAAGGTGTGGGTGTACTTCCTTAAAACTAAAGATGATGCATTCTCTAAGTTTACAGAATGGAAAGAATCAGTGGAAAGCTATACGGAGAAAAAATTCAAATGTCTACATACTGACAATGGCTTAGAATACTGCAATGATCAGTTTGATGAGTTGTGCAGAAAATCTGGAATTAAGAGGCATAGAACTTGCACCTATACGCCTCAACAGAATGGATTTTTAGAACGGATGAATCATACAATCATGGACAAAGTGAGAAGTATGCTTACTGAAACTGGTTTGGTACAAGAGAATTGGGTAGAGGCCACTTCTACAGGAGTGTACTTGATAAGCAGGACACCAATTTCAACCTTGAACTTCAAACTGCCAGAGGAAGTTTGGTCAGGGAATAGGCGTGATCTATCACACTTAAGGAGATTTGGATGTACAGCCTATGTACATGTTACTTAAGAGAAGACGAGTCCTAGAGCTGTGAAAGTTGTTTTCTTAGGATATCCATTTGGGGTTAAAGGCTACAAATTTTGGATTCCAAAAGATCTTACGTGTACTACGAGCATGAATGTTGTGTTCAGGGAAGAGGAGATTTACAAGGATACTCTAATTCAGGATGCTACAGAAGGTTGTAAGGGATCATATACTACACAGAAAGACACTAAGAAGTCTAAGAAAAGGGTATCGTTCAGCTCTAGTCTAATAAGAGGTCCAAGCAGTTCTAATTTTGAGTATGGAGAAACCTCTGGTCTTGGAAACACATAAACATCTCATCAAGACACAGTGGATCAAGAAAGTTCAGAGGATTCAGATAGTGAGGATGAGATAGAGGGTTTAATATTTGAAGAGGACACTGATGCTAATGTTTCTATTGATAACTACATGCTAGCTAGAGACCGAGTTGTGAAGACAAAATGTCAGGCCACCATCTAGGTACGAGGATGCAAACTTAGTTGCTTATGCTCTAGCTGTAGCCGATGATATCGAGAAAGATGAGCCAAAATCATACCATGAAGCTCAGAAGAGAAGGGATAAGAGACTATGGAATAAGATTCTCCAAAAAGGAACCACACTTGCGATCTTATTGAGAAACCTAAGGGACAAAAGACAGTGGGTTGTAAATGGCTCTACAAGTATAAACCAGGGATTCCAGGGGTTGAAGACCGACGATATAAGGCTAGGCTTGTTGCTAAGGGTTACTCACAAAAGGAAGGCATTGACTACAATGAGATATTTTCTCCTGTGGCAAACCATGTTTCTATCAGGATAATGCTATATGTTGTTGTTAACAGAGACTATGAGCTAGAACAGCTGGATGTTAAGACAGCCTTCCTACATGGTAATCTAGAGGAAAGGATTCTAATGGATCAACCTGAAGGGTATATTAAGCCAGGAAAGGAGAACAAGGTGTGCCTACTAAGAAAATTCCTCTACGGCTTGAAACAGTCTCCTAGGCAATGGAATCTACGGTTTGACAGTTTCATGAAGAAAGAAAAGTTCCTAAAGAGCAACTACGATTCTTGTGTCTACATGAGAAATGTGAACACACCTGAGGCTATCTATTTTTTGTTGTATGTTGATGATATGCTAATTGCATCGGGAAATTTGAAAGAGATTCAGAACATGAAGGATAGCTTGAGTCGCGAGTTTGAAATGAAGGATTTAGGGAAGGCCTCAAGGATTCTTGGTATGGATATCATACGGGACAGGCAGAAAGGAACTTTGATTTTATCTCCAAGAAAACTACACTGAAAAGGTCCTTAAGAGTTTTGGAATGGAGGATTCTAAGCCGGTCACAACTCCTTTGGTAACTCAATTCAAATTGACGAGTCTAACCAAAGAAGAGGCATCATAACAAGCTAAGAGGATGGAAGGAATCCCTTACGCAAGGGCTTTAGGGAGCCTAATGTATGCCATGATAGGCTCCGACCAGACTTAGCCCATGCAGTGGGAGTTGTGAGTAGATTGATGTCAAAACCAAGAATGGATCACTGGCTGGCAGTTAAGTGGATTATGAAATATTTGAGGGGTGAATCTAAAACCATATTAACATTTGGTAAGAGTTCAATGTGTCCAATTGAAGGGTTTTCAGATTCAGATTATTCAACTGACTTAGACAAAAGACGTTCAGTAATTGGGTATGTGTTCAAATTCTGGGGTAACACAGTTTCGTGGAGGTCTAATCCACAGTTTGTTGTGGCTTTGTCAACCACTGAGGCAGAGTATATGGCACTCTCCACAGCAGTCAAGTAAGCTATTTGGTTAAGGGGTATTTGTGAGGAAATGAGTTTTCAAACATGCAGTGTTAAGATGTATTGTGATTCTCAAAGTGCTCTAGCCCTAGAAAAGAATACAATATTTCATGAATTGCAAACAAATATCACTTCATCCGTGATATCGTTTCTCAAGGTGATATTGTTCTACACAAGATACATACAAGCAAAAACCCAACGGATTTTCTAACTAAAGTGTTACGTGGTCCGAAGTTATGATCGCGACAGACCATCAATCGATGCTCGCAAGGGACCATCGATCGACGGTCGTAATAACTTGAGCGTAATCACTAATTCTTGTTTGTTTTGCGATTGCAAATGAGAGAGAGAAGAACCAAGGCGCGTTTTGATGTTGGTGGATCCATTTCTGCACTATCGGGACCTCCGTGTCGTGCACCCTGGCCTAAGGAGAAAAGGGAATTGATTGACACGTTCGATCATTACCCCGGCCCCAAGGCAGTTGCACCCTCAAGGGGATGCACCCACAGGTCGTGTCCCAGGACTGGGACAACTATGACAGCCTCTACTATAACGCCTGGCAAGGCGTTTCTATCGAGCTCACCTGGTTCGTCGACAAAGACGTCCTGAAAAAGCTGGAGCTCCGGTCCGACACCCGCGACATGATGAGAGAGGTTGGAATGGGGACCATGGCTACTAAGCCATTTACATTCTATCCCAACTAGTCCAACAGTTCATGGCCACAACTCGGGTGATTTATCAGAACTCGAGGGTGAAGAGGGTGACTGAGGCCTATTTGACCTTCATGGCTAGGGGCATCAGGTATAACATCACCATCTCCGACCTCTACCGCATCTACGGGTTTAAAAACCTCGAGTACCACGGCTGCACTGTCTCTTCATTTCCTGGGCAGACCTTCTGGGGGTTCATTGCCACATGCCATCTCGACTCCAGAGCAGCCACATAGACATACGTTCGCCACCCGTCCCAGCGCTACTTTCTGAAGATCCTTGCCAACACCATGTTGTGCAAGATGGAATCCAACAATATGAGGGTTCAGGAGCTTACATTGTTGTAAGAGTCAGTCAGGGGCTTGGTTGAGCTCGATGACGAGGCCATTTCACCACCCGTGAGCGACCAGCTGGTGAACCTAGGAGCCATATTCGCTGAGCACTTAGTGTCCCTGAAGGGGAAACACTTCAATGGATCAGGCAAGAAGAAGGAGACGGTATGGAGCCTTCTGACACCCATCTTTCTACACTTGGATATCAACCTTCAAGGAGCCTCCGTGGAGTCTGAGTTTGAGTATCTGGATGAGGCTCACCTGAAGAGGGCAGGATGGATAAAGGAAGGACGCTTCTGGTCCCTTGTAAATGATTCGGGCCCCATATGATAGAGCTCTTAGCACTCAGTGTGACGTATTTTGCTGACACCCCTGCACGCCTCGAGTTCAGGCTGGACAAGCGCCTTCTGCACAATGCACCTCTCCGTATACAGTGCAGAGGAGGGCCCAGAGCAGAACATGCGCCTGCGGAGGACTAGGCAGAAGCACTGCCACCCCCTTCGTTGGCATTCCCGTAGATCCTAGAGATCCCCACCCACGATCACAGAGACTTCCAGCGATTCGTGGTGGGAGCACTTCAGGCTATATGGGGCAGGTTGGAGGCTATGACTCGGTTTCAGTTTTTCAGCCGTCCGCGTACCAAGGCGAGGTCGCCACCAGCTGCTCCAGCACCACCACACCAGACGAATATGGATACCACCGACGAGTAGCTTACATTTTTGCTCTCCTCCCTTTTATCTTTATTTCAGACTTGTGCTTGACTTATTTTATTATGTTGTTTATTTTGTTGGATTTTTAGAACTCACGTTTATTATCATTACTTGCTACTTTAACTTCATTTTTGAGTGCTAACAGAGCTAACACAAAGGTAGATGATCAGAATGTGGAGTTCTTAGACTTTTTTTATGGTTACTTGCTGACGAGTTCATGTTGTCCGTCGACCATCGATCTATGATACTTTGGCGCCGTCGATCGATGGAGACTTTAAAAGAAAGATATGAGTTCTTAAATCCTAACAACTAACTTATTTACATTCCAATTTATTTAATCACACCATCCTTAGACTATTTTCACACTAAGACAATGTTATTCAGTCTGGAGGAGGTAGTTACTAACACCATATTTTATTTTTGATGTTTTATTTCTTACTAAAGATTAAAAAAATTATAAATGTTTTATTGAGTCAAAGTTAGAAGTTAGTTATACACAATAACCTTTTTCTGGAACAGTTTGTTGCATTATTTTCCAGCACCATTCTGAGGTTGAATGGAAAAGCTAAGTAGATTGATTATTCTGTAACACCCACACTTGCTAAGAACTTCTGAAGGAACCAAAGCTAACTTCCAATCTAAGTAACTATATTTTCTTAATCTGGGGCTTGGTATATATAGGATCAAATTCCTCTTACAAATCTGAAAGGCAAAAATACTTTACTTCATGATCCTCCTCTCAACTTTCTTCAGCATCTATAAACAAAAGATTGAGATGATTTCCTGAGATGCAGAGGGGTAGGTACATTATCGATGGCCCTATTATTCTAATTCGAAGGAATGATCACACATTTTTGGAAGCGAGGACTAGGTACATTACCGACAACCCCATTATGCGCCAACAACTTTGTCATCTTAAAAAAAATCAAAAATAAGATGGCAAGATGAAATGTATCAGCATCATTATCCGTTTAATTCGAGATATAAAAAATGCAGAGGAGAAAGAAGAGAGAGGAAAAGGATTAGAAAAGTTACGTGTGGTTCAGACACTTGCTTGGGTAAGAGTCTATGTGTCCTTTGATCGATATTCCCAGGATAAAGCATGCACCTTATATTATGTATTTACATGAGGATAGTAGAGGGTATGTCAGATAGCTTATGGTAGGTTGTGGTAGGGAAGATTGATTAGCTAAGCAAAGTACGTGAAAATACTCTAGATGTGGTTGAAACATAAACCTAGGTGAAACAATGTTCTAAGGAGCTGGTAAGTCTTTGTGTTTTCAAACATTTCTCTAATTGATTCTATGTTTTTCTTGAGGGTAAGCAAAGGATAAGTCTGGGGAGTTGATATGTCATGGTTTTTATCTGATTTTACCCATTATATGTATACGATGTTAGAGTCTTTATTATGCATTTCATATGTAGAGTCTTTACAGGTTTGGGTACTCATTGGAAGCAATTAGAGCTTTTAGATCATTCTGGATCATTAAAGAATGCTCAGCCGAGAATTCGAAGTCAGAACAAAGAAACGTTAAAACCATCATTCGATGTCTCACCTTGATTGTCGATCGATGGTAAACACTTCTGCCGAGTTATTTAAGATTTGAAAAAATCACTATTCTACCCAGAAGTTCCACTGTTTGCAAGACAAGTCTCTAGCCGTGTTTTAGGCTATTTATTAGGTGTATTAGCTATTTTGCAGTATACACTTGTTTTACAACCGTTTTGATACTTGCAACCTTGACGGCTACCTTTGGAGAGAGAAATATCTATTTGATTATCAGGCTAAGATCTTGAAGCCCCTTGTTTTATTATTATTATTATTATTTCTATGCAATTTATTCATCTCTTCATCATGTTTATCTCAATCATGTCTGAGTATTCAATTGTTAGATTTAGGGTTCTTTTAGGATAGTTAATGGCTTGCTAATGTTATGAAATTGTTGGGCTTATTCTAATTAGTTCTTTGTTTAAGGAGATCTTAATGCTAAGTTGAACTTGATCACTTCAATTTTAGATTATAGTATGTTATAGCGCAAGCGAGAGCTTGGTTATACCCTGAAACATATCTTAAACAATCTAAAACTCTAGTAACAAACAAGAGTTGAACTAGAGAATTAGAGAATACATCAAACACATGAATATTATTTGTTTAGAAGTAGAGTCGATCGATGCCACACAGTGGTCATCGATCGACACTCCGTTAAGATTCACGAGAGTGACTTATCTAAACCCTAAAGTTTAAGTTCAGAACATCGCTTCACTAAAACCATTAACATTCTGTTAATTTGCATACCTAGTCTACCTGAGAGTACCCCTAAGTCTAATCCTTCCTAATAATCTTCACAAACCAAACCAATCTTTGATTCACTATTCATAAGTATATACTTACATCTAGTTTTATTTCGAAATAATAAATATATTTTGTGATCTTAGAGTCACTATGGATTTGATCCCTAATTACTACAGTGAACCTCTTATTCGAGAGAGTAAAAAGTTGCTCATAGGATTAAATTAAGAGTATTCATAAAAAGCTACATCATTGCTCCTCATGATATTCCTCTCATAAGAAGTTTGGCCATAAGCTCAAATTCACATGATTCAGTCTGCTGGAATTACACTAAGAATGGCTAGTACACAGTTAAATCAGGATACTAGGTCGCTTGAAACTTGATGAGGAATGAAGATGAGGAAGAGGTCTTGGATCCCAATATAACCAAACTCCAAGCCTTTGACTGGAAAGTTAAATCACCTCAGAAGATATGGCATCTTATGTGGCCAATGATAACATGACATGTGGCCGTAACGAGAAATCTGACACGCCATCATATGAGATGTGAGAACTATTGCCCAACATGTGGGGAACCAAATGAAACTGTTACTCATACCATATTTGAATGTCCTCCAACTTTGAAAGTATGATCCTTATCATCAATACCATCTAGCCTGTGGATCTGATGCCTATTCAGAAGAAAGATACAAGGGAGGATACTGCTATGGTACTCCCACAAGACAATGATAGCGATAGAGGCACGAGTGATCCGGTACCCTCAACAACACCATGAAGATATGCAGTTGGAACTGTCAGGGCCTAGGTGGGTCGCTGACTGAACCATAGTTGAAGGGGACTGTGCATCTGGATTATCTGGATATCATCTTTCTTTCTAAAACAATTAGTAGTTATGATGTAGTTCATGATAGGACTGTTATCTTAGGTTATGATAATGTATTTTCAGTCCTTCATGTTGGTAGAAGTGGAGGTTTAGCTATCCCTTGGAAGAAGGAAAAATTTATTAGAAAATTTTATTGGGATTCTCATTTGTTGGATGTTGAAATTAAATCTAATAGTATGGATTTTTATTTGTTTTGTGTTTATGGTGATCCTAATCTTAAATTTAGAAATTTATTTTGGGAGAGAATTGAATGAACTGGTATTAATAAACATGGATCTTCTATTCTCATAGGAGAAATTAATGAAATTCTATCAAATGTTGTGAAAAAGAGAGGCATAATTAGAGAAGAGTGGATGTTTGAAGGGTTGTGGACAGAGTCGGCCCTGGGCCCAAGCAAAGGAAGCATGGGCTTGCGGCCGCCAAAAAATATGTATTTAACTGGCCACATTTTGTTAAAAATGTGTCTGTAGTGTAGTGGCTAATTAACCAATGTTCGTTAACTCAGACCAGAGTTCGAGTTACGATTGAAGTTGCTTACGTTAAGAATAAAAAGAGTAAGAAACAATTTAGGTTTTATAAGTGTATTTAGGATTTTGATGATTTTGAGGATTATGTTCTCCGTGGTTGGCAATATAATTCTACACATCATTTAAAGGGGATTTTAAATAATGTGAGGGATTATCGCCATGTATTATCATAGTGTTGCTATAATTCAAATATAAATTCAAGAAAGAACATTGATCAGTAATGAAATGATTTATGCAGTTTCTTTTAGGGAAGATATCAGAACCTTGCTGTGAGAGTTACTTGCAGAATATAACGCTGAAGAATTTTTTTGGTTCCAGAAGAGTAAAACTATTGTAACACTAAGTTTGATCATGCTTGTACAAAAACCAGATGTATCTCTAATCGACTTGTTGAGGTTAGTGATGATGATGGAGCCTTTATAAAGGTGATGATGGTATTGGAAATCACGTCGATAATTTTACACGACTGTGTATACATCTTCTAGAACTCCAGTAACATAAGAGATATATAGTGGATTTCAACAAAAGTATGATTTGAAATGAATGATTTCTTAACTACTGAGGTTACAATGGAGGAAGTAAAACAAGCAGTCTGGTCAATAGGTGCCGACCATGCCCTTGGGCCTGATGGGTTAACAACTGGTTTTTATAAAAGGTGTTGGCAAATAGTAATTGAAGAATCTGATGATATTTTCTAACTTTTGCCCTATCGGATTATGCATTGTTTTCTGTAAGATCATTTCAAAGATTTTGGTCTAGCGATTAAAGGTATATTTGAATTAATTGTCTCAGGGTCTAAGACAGCTTTCATCCTTAGTAGAATGATTTTTAACAACATCATTATCACTAATAATCATATGCATTCTTTAAAGGTGAGGAAAATAGTATCTCAAATTTATCTTTTTTTAACGCTGATTGTTATTTAAGTCATCAATGCAAAAGGTCAAACCAAAGATCCCACACAAGAAAAAGATCATGCCAGTAGGCAGTTGAAACAAAAAGAAAAATTGAAATGGTTGTCGAAGATGACAAAAAAACATAACAAACCACTCAACGGAGGAAGTAAGATAGTGGTGTTTCCATTTATGGAGAAGAGCTTGAGATCCTTACTTCAGAACTAATCAGCTCTCTCAACCAGCTAGGTCTACCAGCCGCAATGTAGGATTGGTGTATGTGCTATGCAGTGACATTGTTGGCGATTTTCTATGCTAGAGCATTCCTGGCAGAGAAAACATGTTCTAGTGACCAGTCTTGCAACCTTTGAGCCATAACACAGATGTTTCCAACAAGCTTCATTGTTCCTTGATTAAACTTTTGATTTATGATACAGCCTCTTGCCCTCTCACACGATGATTCGAAGATGATCTTATTCAAGCGCAGAGAGATCATGCTTTCCAAAGCCCAGTAGAAAGCCCAAAGTTCTGCTAGTTCACCATATTGTACTGAAGAGAAGGATCCCCTACTATGCATTATTACTTTTCCACTACTTTCCCTGACTACCCAAGAAGCACCACTCATACCTGATGATTCCGACCAGGAAGCAGCAATGTTACATTTCAGTATGTCATCAGCTGGTGCCATCCATGTTGGGGTTGTAGAGCAAGCGGTACGATTAGGGACTGGAACTATAGCGTCAGGGTAGTTCAGCTCAAACCAGATTCTACTCTTCTTCTGCTTTCCAGAAGATAGATGCATGATCAATTCTTGCTTTTTCAAACTTATCTTGCGGTGAAAAATGATATTTAGAAAGCTTATGAACATATTGAATGGACTTTCCTTGAACAAACAATGAAGCACATGGGATTCTCTCTGGCATGGATAAGTTGGGTCATGGAGACAGTCTTCCCAGCCTGATATTCGGTTTTGGTTAATGGTGCACCAGATGGATCTATATCATCATCGGGAGTTGAGACATGGTGATACTCTTCCCCCTATCTCTTTATACTATGTGCAAATGTTTTGAGTAATCTGATATCTCACTCGACATCAAAGAAAAATCTATGCAGTATTAAGATTGTTAATGGAGTTCTAGCAATTACACATCTCCTCTTTGTGGATGGTTCTCTAATTTCTTGTCAAGCAAATGCTCAGAATTGTTCGCATTTGTATATAATTTTTGATATATATGAGAAGCTTTCAGGCGAGAGAATAAATCCTGCAAAATCAACTATTACTTGGATCTCGAATCCTCTGTGATTTGCAGTCTCGACCGAAAAGCATTTTAAATATAAATGATCAAGGTGGCAGTGTTAATTATCTCCAGCTTCCCGAATAGTTTGGAAGGAAGAAAAGGAGATGTTTGAGTTTATTGTTGCCAATGTTAAAAATTGATATCGGGTTGGAGTGAAAAGTTGTTGTCTCAAGTTTGAAATGAAATAATGTTGAAATAAGTGGCTCTCTCAACTCATGTTTTGATGTTTTGTTTTAAGCTACTTGTTAGTACAATAACCCAGAACAATCAAACAATTTCCAAAACCATTTCAAATTGAAGAAAGATTACCACTCTTTGCGTCTCTATGTCATTCACTGGCTGAGGTGTGCGTGAATCTCCATTGCTGGACCCAATCTCCTCATCATCATCTTCTTCAGGAAAATGAGTCTTTGTGGAAGAACTTGAAGTGAGGTTACTGGAGCCAAAGGATTTTGGGGCTGACTGTGCTTGGCGTTGCCTCACTATCGGGCTGAGTAGGTGAAGCCAATGATGGTGCCAAAGAAAGACCAGCTTGAGGGTCCGGTGGAGATATGGTTTATCTCTCTTGGTTTCGAGCACACTTCGTTGGATTCGACGAAGATCCACCATTGACACCACTGTCTCGCTTCATCTTCTTTGATACGCTTCCGCTCTTCTTCTTCGCCGCATCTCTCTTCTACTTGGCCACATCATATTCTTTTCTTTGTTGCCGCATCGTTTCTCCTAGCGTAGTTTTCTTCTTTGTCGCCGGTGAATCGCTCTTATTTTTTGCCGGTGATTTCTCACACTTCTTCTTTTTATTCCGGTGATTTTGAATATGTGGAACCATTGTTGAACTGAAGACATGAAATCAGAGCTGAGGATGAAACTAGAGATGAATGTAGGAAGGATCCGAACTACAAGAGAACAGTAATGGCATGCTTTATTCAAACAGGTTACTTGCATTCTGGCTTCCACTCTCCACCGTGGACTAAGTTTATCGTTCTACCTACTCTACCCCTTTCAGGAAAGACCTTACGAGACAAGACTCTAAGGGTTTAAAAGGTATTTACTATAAAAGTCGACAACAAAAACAAGATGACCGTTTGATAGATCCGCAAATCTCAGGCGTTTCAAAATCATTAATTAAAGTTTTTCTTTCTAATTAATTCACAAATCTAAAAACTTGCTACTTTATCTTCTTACTTTTTTTTTTTTTTCAGTTCCAAAGCTTGAAACAATTCAATTCGAATCCGATTCCCATACGATCGGTTTCGAATTTGCCAACTTGAATGATTCTCCAAAGTTAAATTCCCACTGAGAAGAGGGTGTGATCTGATTCTCTAGTAGCATAAAAGAAACAGAGAGGGAATGTTGATGGGGAATTGTGGAGCTGTGGAAGAAGACATGACGGAAACTGAATCCGTGGTGTTAATGGCGGCTACTACTACGCCGATGACTCCGAAGAAGAAGAGGGTGGTGGTGAAGGAAGATGACGCTCATCACCCTTACGCGTTTCACGTCTCGGGACCCAGAAACGTAGCTTCTCCTAACTGGAGAGATCTCATCTGTTCCAGTTGGTATGATTGCTCTCTGTCTTATCTTATTACAACTGAAACTAGTTTCTGTTCTTACTTTGTTTTTGTTTTGATTGGGTTTCTACGTCTTAGAATCTCAAGACATTGCAGTAAAACCCTGTTTCTGTTCTTCGGATCTGAAGGGATTCAAACTCGGTGTTGGTTGAAATTTTTGTTTAGCTTAATCTGTTTCTTTAGACAAACCATTTGAAACTTGGAACATGCTTAGCTTTCATTACCCTTATAGGGTGTCTGAAGTCAATCATGTCCTGTGACAAGTTCCTAAAAATAACTACTTTTTTTTTTTTTTTTTTTTCTGCAAGTATTTACTTTTGATGAATCTGTTTATTATAAAAAGAAAATGTCTAAACATTTGGTTGTTTTTTCTGTGTATGTAGGAAGGATCCGAACTACAAGAGAACAGTAATGGCATGCTTTATTCAAGCAGCTTACTTACTTGAACTTGACAGACAAGAGAACAGAAACGCGCAAAACGCTCTCGCACCAAAATGGTGGATCCCTTTCAAGTACAAGTTATCGCAGACGCTGATTGATGAGCGAGACGGATCCATATTTGGAGCTGTTCTTGAATGGGACAGAGCAGCTGCAATGGCTGATTTAGTCGTCATCAGACCAAGTGGGGCACCAAAAGCAGTACTCGCTCTCCGAGGAACCATACTAAAGAGCCATACAATGAGACGTGACATTGAAGATGATCTCCGGTTTCTAGCTTGGGAGAGCCTCAAGGGTTCAGTGAGGTTTAGCGTTGCTCTTGAGGCGCTGCAGTCAGTAGCTAAGAGATATGGGAGCAGTAACGTTTGTATTGTTGGTCATTCGTTAGGAGCTGGTTTTGCTTTACAGGTTGGTAAGGCCTTGGCTAAAGAAGGGCTATTTGTAGATGCTCATTTGTTCAATCCACCTTCTGTATCTCTCGCTATGAGCTTAAGAAACATTGGTGAAAAAGCTGGTTTTGCTTGGAAAAGACTCATGTCAATGCTTCCTCAAAGAAACGAGCCTTTGATACTAAATGGTAATGATGCAGAGATCGCTTCTGGTCCTGGCAGTGCTTCAGGGTTTAGGAACTGGGTACCGAGTTTCTACGGGCAGAATCAGAAATCATCTGTGGATTTGAAGAAATGGGTGCCTCATTTATATGTAAACGACAGTGACTACATCTGCTGCCACTACACTGAACAGGATGGAGTAAATGAGAAGAGAGAAGTGAACAACAAGGAGAACAGCTGTCCTGTTGTGAACACTCTTCCTCAAGCAGCAGCAAAGCTTTTCGTGATGTCGAAAGGGAAACAAAAATTTCTCGAGGCTCACGGATTAGAGCAATGGTGGTCTGATAATCTAGAGCTTCAGTCAGCTATTCACAGCAGCAGGTTGATCAGCCAGCAGCTCAAATCATTATACAGTATCAAGTAAACATCAGCATTGATGGTAACACTCCATCGTTCAATAAACATATTTGCTCTTTGTTGTTTGATCTAAATGTAAGAAAGATCAGTGGTAGGTAACTGATCCGCCCCATTTTGTAGAGAAATAAACTGAAGGTAACTTTTATCTTTTACATCACCAAGATTTCAGCTTTGTGATTAAATAATTGGACTAAGTCGAAGAACTTAACAGTTGTATAACAATCATACGGGGCCATCCATGTGCTTTCCGACCAACGTTATTAGAGATATGTTCAGACAAGACATACCACCAGATTCCAACTCAAATACGCAACAAAACAGTTTGAGATTGCAGACATTGAAGAAGCATTACCCTGTTCCCAGGTTCAGTTAAATCAATCAAACATTTGAGAGGAGACCAGGTGCTTGAAGTTTTGGAGGACATTAACAAAACTTGTGAAGGATCAAACTCTGATAGAAAATAGAGGATTACAAACTCTACCAAGATATAATTATTTGTCTACAGAACTAATCAGCCCTACTCAATCAACCAAACCTTATGAACAATCAATCATCAAACAACATATAGAGAAAAATGACACAACAAGATTCATCAGTGTTCCTTACATACAAGTTAATAACGTATCCAGTCTCTTGTTATGGCCTTGCAAAGACGCCCCAAAACTTACTCCGAGCAAGGTTCTCTGCCAATTTCTTAGCTCCTTCAACATCCATCTTCACAAGCTTTTGTAAATGCAAGCAAGCACCAGCAGCAACGACTTGTTTCCTACATTTCTTAGAAGTTACAAGCGATTCCAACGCAGAGACTGTGTATCTCTTATCCAATTTCGTGATCTTCGGGTCCAAGAGCTGAACAAGACTGAGAGTACCCTTGTCACTCTTCTCGAAAATCTTTCTGTTGCCTGTGCAAACCAGTAACGTTGATAGAGCTTTAGAAGCCGCTTCTTTCTCTTCCATGGCTTTACCATCTAACACATCAATCAATGCACCGATGCATCCGCTTTTGGAGCTGAACCCTAGCTAAGAAACAGCTTCGGCAGCTGCGATTCTCACACCAAGAACCCCACAACTCAACACTGGAACCAAACGTGGGATAAACCCTTCCGAGATAACAACTTCTCGTACAATAGAACACAAAGCTAGATTCTTCAGAAGCACAACCCCTACCTCAAGACTCTTAGCATCGGAAACAGAATCCCAGAAACTCTTTAAACACTTAATCCCTCCTTCTCTAAGAATCAACATCATCATATCCTCATCCCCAGATGTTAAGTTAGTCAAACATCCTACAGCATTCTCTCGAGCAATAGGCGTGCCTGAAGAACCGAGAGAGACAAGAACAAAAACAGCGTTCTCCTCAACAAAATTCTCTTTGGTCTCTGTAAACAAAGCTAAGTTCCTCAACACACGGGCGGCGAAAGCTTGAGAGGCAGGAGTCCCTGCCTGGCAGATTTCAAGTAGAGACGAGATACCTCCTCTACAACCAATCGCTCTAGCATTCTCCTTGGACAAACTCAGAGCTTGCAGAGCAATACAAGCCTTCTCTTTAGCGAACCCACTTCCTGATTCCAGTACACGAAGGAGATGGTTCAGTAGAGACAACCCTTCAGCTATCAACACGTGTTTACTGCTCTCCACCGTCGAGATTCTTGAAATCACGGCTACAACCTTCTCCTTCATACTCAGACTACACGAATCGAGCAGGCGAGCAAGAACGGGAACAACTCCTTGAGTAACGGAGATCATCACGTTCTTATCATCTTCCTGAAGCAAATCAAGCAACGATTCAATCGCTGAGTTCTTCGATTCCGGTTCACCGATCTGCAATCGGATAACCAGATTCCTCGCCACAGCTTCCTTCTTCGACGAAATCGAAACCTGAATAAGGAGAAGACCGCTTTTGATCAAAACCTCAGCATCTTTCACATGGCGATCGAGTCTCGCCATGACTGAGTCAACGTCGCTCTGCGTTCTGAGCTTTCCCTCCGATAAATCTGATCCCTCACACCTCGCCGCAACGGAGACGGCATCATACATCGTCTCTCGAACTGAGACAAGAAGATCCAGAGCTAGCTGGTTAGAAGGAGAGGCGGCGAAATCGGAGAGGTGAGTCTTGAGATAGGCGAGTTTGACGCCAATCGAAGACCATTTGGATTTGAAGCTCAGAAGCTTGGGGATACGGTGTAGGAGAGAGGAGATGAGCTCCGTTAAACTCCAGTCACCGTCGTTATCCACCGGCATCGGGTAATCGGTGAGAGAGGTGTGAATTAATGGAAAGTGATGCTGCTTGCTTTGTGCCAGTTGGGACAGAGCGAAATACACAAGGGTGTAAGTGAGTTCCATGCGCTTTGCCAAAGCGCGTGAGTTTCTTTACACTTTCCTCGTCCTCCCCAATAGAATCTCATGCATGTTACGTGGAAACACACAATATCAGTAGTAGTATTTTCTAATTTAAATTTATTATTAGTCGGACTTTTTGGGGTCTAATATTTGGACTTTTTCTTTACGGATTAAACTAGATTTTGACCCGCGCTTTAAAATTATATGAAATAAATTTACATTTTTGATTATGTATCTATATTTAAATGTTACACATAAAGCGTTATATCCAGTGTTTCGGGTCACGACCCAGACCCGCGGCGGTTAAATTGACTAACCGATGACTTTATATGGAATCCAGTTTTTCTTTTTAACTCGTTATTTATTTTTTTATAAAATCCGCAAAATACTTTAAAACTTGGGATTCGATTACTGGTTGAACCTATGGGTGGTCCACTATATAATACAATCTATACTATATTAAAAGTTGGATATGCTCAATTTTTAGACTATCCACGTAGGACTAATAAATTAGCCAATCATAAGTCTTCCTGTTGACAAGTCATAACTGGTCATGTCCAAAGAAGAGATGAACTGGATCTTCGTTTGGGCTGACAAGAGATAATCTACAAATTTAAAGACTCCCAGTTCAAGCCCATTAATGCCTTGCCTAACCCTAATTTCGTGTGAAGCGTGGGGCTCATCTTTCTGATCCTGACACGTACACTTCACCTTCACATTCACGGTTGCGATAGTAATTCCGTTACTACTTCCTCCTCTTCATCAATCAATGAGGCTCTTAAATCTCATCTTGATTGTTTCGTTCTACCTTCCTCTCTTTCTCCTCATATATAAAATGCTCTCATATCTTCCTAGAGAGTTACTTCAAACCAAACTCAGAAACCTCTTCAAAAATCTCAAGCAATGGCGATATTCTTAATTCTTTACTTTTATGTGTTTTAAACGGAAGTTCGTACCACTTTGAAGGAGCACCCCAAGAACAAATATGTTTGCTGTGAGTAAGTTTTAGACAAATCTCTGGATATCTACTTTGATTTTTGTCGAAAGTCATTCTCAAAATCTTATTAAGTTGAAGGATTTGTGCCCACAATTCTTATTTTCAGATATGTGCAAGGGAATTGATTAACCTAAAGTCTACCAAGGAAATTTTTTTGGGTAGCTTTCTCGGATCTCTCGCCTATCCGCCTAAAGAAAAAGTTGGATCCGTAGCTACTGCAGGTTTCATTCCTTAATACTAATCCTATCAAAAAGTCTAATTTTGGTTTTTAATGAAAAAATTATGAGCTCTATACTCGTCCTCTCTAGAATTCAATAACTAACATTTTTACTACAATCTGATTTGGTCAATAGTTTGACTTATATCATCTTTCTCACAGGGATATTAGTGATTTCAGCATGTAGTTGCTTAGTTGTTTGTTTAATCTAGGTCTATATATATTTTTGTGCCTTCATAAGCTAAAGCTCCAACCATATTTGATTTATTTTTGTTTTGGCGTTCTTTTTAGTTGGTGTATTGGATGATGGGAATTTTAATTTTGAGCTTCAGGTTGGAATGAAAAATGGCTGCATTGAGCTTGGTTTTGAAGACCAACCAGACATTGTCACATTCTCTGAAAGTGTTCATCAAGATATCAGTAGGAGAGGCATCACAAAGGAGGGCTATGAATCTGAAGTTTGGCATTATAATATAGGATGCGACGAAGTGTGACACCGCCAACATGATCATGAGTCTCAAGGCCACTATTCAGTCGCTCGAAAGACATATGTGTTTTGTTACTGAAAAGAGCTCCAAGTATGCCCAGATTGCTGCAGAAAAAGAGCCAAACAGTCTAACGCCTTGGTGTTCATCTCACCACCTACATGCAAGGCTCATCGAAAGAAGCTACGATGTGGTTTCCAAACTCACAGGTAATATCTCTACAATTTCTGTCTCTTCTCTAATAACATTGTTGCTACTTCAGTTGTGGTCAAATCCATTGCTCTCAACTCCAAAGCCCTCAGGAGAGTCATCTTTCATCTTCTCATTAACGAGATCAACTTTGCGGCAATGAAGTCATGGTTCGCGATGAACTTGGACAGCGTCAGGAGTCACTATTAAGATTTAGTTATTTGAGGATTTCAAATGGTTTAATGCTTCTTATGTTCCGGTCTTCAAGCAGCTGCAAGAATCTGATACGCAAATCTACTATTTCGCGTTACACAACGATAATGGATGCAGAAAAAGCAAATTTAGAAACCCCAAATATCTCTACGTGCTCATGAAGTGTTTCATGCGCTGAAGAAGGTGGTCTTCTTGGTGATGATGTTGTAGTTTAGAATGACCTTTCCAATAGATTTGAAGAGAAACGTTAACGGGGCATTGAGACATGCATGGAAATGTTCCACGGGTAGGGAAAGTACTTAAACTATTCCCATCCTCTGATTCGCTTCCACTTTGACTCAGATGAGTGCGGTGGGTCTTTGGAATGTATGTCTTTGATTCAGTTGAGTGGAATAAGAGAAACGTGACCAGAATATTCAACAAATTTCATGAGCTCATGCTTGACGTTACAACGGTCCAACTTATTTTATGTTACCAACAAGTCTTGGCACTTACAATGTTATTATATCAAGAGATTATTTAAAATATGAATACAAAACCAAGTTGATCATTCTCACACAAAGTAACTAATCCGCATAATAAGTTACAAAACCAGTAATTTTCTTAGTAATATTTATTAGTTTTCTGTTTTATTAATTAAAAACCCAGTGTAATAAATTATTATTTATGTTTTTAAAAAGTTTAAATAAAACATTGAATTAGTCAAAAATGACAAGTTTTACATATTGGAATTTTTTAGATAGTATATCTATAGCAAATGCTTTTCCTCATTTGTACTTAATTATAATTTTTATCTTAATTTAAAATTTTATAATAAAATTATATTTTCAAGATAATAACATAATACATAAAAATTATCTTATTTTATAAAATATAATATTATTCATAGGAATTTATTTGTATTTAATTATATTTTTTTATCTTAATTTTAAAACTTTATAATAAAATTATATTTTCAAGATACTAACATAATACATAAAAATTATCTTATTTTATGAAATATAATATTATTAATAGAAATGTATTTTAATTATATAATAAATATATACATGTATATAATTATTAAAAACATGAAAAATAAGTAAAATTATCTAGAAATATTTTTTCAAGATAACAACATAATACATAAGAATTATCTTATTTCATAAAAATATAATATTATTAATAGAAATTCATTTCAATTATATAATATATATATGATATATGTATATATATAATTATTAAAAACATGACAAATAAACAAAATTACCTACAATCATGGAGAGTATGACACATAAGCAAATTCACTTCTTAAATAATAGTATAGATATAAGATTCTAACTTTAATTTGTTGTGGGACATATAAGGCCACCATTAGTGATAGTTTCTCAATGTGATTTTGATGATTAAAATAGTTAAGAAAATGAGGAAAGAGGGTGACAAATATCAAGAAACGTTTCTCTGCAATTTACACCGACAATTAGGATACCATTTTACTCACGTGTTTCTTCCTATTGATTAAGCCATTTTTCATTTAAATTATTAATAAAAAAATACCAGTGCTAATGCTCCAAGTATACACAAACTTTTGTCATTATTTGTTCTGGTAATTATAAATTTCAAGATGTGAGTTTCCAGATGAGATCAATATAAATCTACATAAAATTTTATCATTCTAGCTATGCGAGATATATAGTTATGAAAATAATAAATGAAAGCGAAAATACAGTGTAAGCAAACAATTTGATATTGTTTACGTCAAAGATATGAAAAAAAATATTAAGTGGCATTTATTATAATTGGATAATATGTATTCTGTTTCCAATTTAACAACTACAATTATTACTCTTATTTTTCGTAGGTCCAGTGAAAGAAATCATAACTGTAATCAGAGCCATGCTATGTTTATGGTTGCTCGAGTCGATTAAAGAATAAACCATAAAACATTTAGCTATAAAATAATAATTACAAATTATTATAAAGAAGAAACATATAAACATATAAATTTTAGCAAACAAAATATAAATTTTAAAACAATAGTTATCTTATTTTTACAAAATTATCAATCATGTTTTATAACTATTTTTGGATAAGATAATCAATTTATTACTTAATGTTTCTTATGGATTAGTGATTAAAACTTAGGGTTTAGTATTTAGGGGATGGACCGATGGAGGTGGAATTAAAGTTTAAGAATTGGTTAATTACTTTAGTTTTCTCATGTTAAATGGGTTCTATGTTGTCCCCAAGTTCTTCATGTTGGAACTTTGATGGTGTGTGTTGTGCAAAGGGAATTTTCTGAGATTTTTTCTGATTGATTTCTCATTTGCGGCAATGTTGCTTTGATGTTTGGCATTATTTATATCGTTAGCAATGGACCGGTACGATCTGGTTCGATTTATATGTCTGAATTATACCACAATTTAATACTTGGTTTAAGAAAGAAGCTGAAGACAGTTGATGACTTGATGTAAGAATATTTAAGATTTTGAAGGTATCTATATAATAAAAATCCCTCTCCTTTAATTTTATTGTTCATCTGCAAGCTCAAGTTAAATCTCTTCTTCACATGGTATAGCTGTGCAAGATTGCTACAGACGGCAAAGCAAAGAAAAAATAAAAAGTTATATTTTTATTTAAAAAAATATAAAATAATTTCGAAAGATCTAAAATTTTCTAAATTCCATCTAAGTAGATATAACGTTTAGTATATATTATTTTAATAAAAGGAATAATTCAATGACCCATTTTCTCATTTATGAGTAGATTTGTAAGATAAAATAATACAAAAAATTCGTTTATCTATTACGACATGATATATGATATATTTTTTTATCTTTCAGCAAAATTATGATATATATACATATATATATATATATATATTGTTAAAATTTATGATGAAAATATATTTCCAAACCTACGGTATCGTAATTATCGATAGTTTTGACGCACATATTTGCTTCTTTACTTTTATATTAAATTTAATTTATATTAAACTTTTTTCTAATACTACTACCACATAGTCCAGTTAATGTTAAATAACACAACACATAAAAAAATTTAAAATTATTGAATTGAATAATACTAAAATTTAAAGTACTTTAGAAGTATGGTTATAAATAATTTAATCCAATAACATTATATTTTAAAGATTTTTTCAGATGCATAATTAAAATAACACTATAATTACATATAAACTTTAATTCTTTCAAATTTAATTGGAATTTTAAATTCAATATTTTTCCTAAAATCAGATTTGGTTTATTTTAAATGCTACTAATTAATATTTGATTATCACATATATAAACTCCAACATTTAGTGTTGATACTGTTTTAAAAATAATACTCACATTATGATAATTTTACAATAGAAATATTTGAAATGATTACATACTTTGATTCATGATCAAATTTCTTATATAGACATTAGCCACGCGTAGCGTGGACAAAGACCTAATAACATCTCAATTTTATTTAACGGGTGTCCAGATCTGTGCCTACATGAAGGAAAAAGAACCATATACGAGGCAGAAATATACCCATGTGTGATGGATATCATGAATTACAGGTATAGAACCATATATTTACATAAAAGTTTTTAATCAGTATTTCATTAGTTTATTATATTATGTAATGTTTTTGATAACTAAAAATTTTAATAATCATGTTTACTATTTTTTTGAATAATGTTTATACAGTTTATATTGTATTCTTAAACATTTTTCTTGCATTTACACCTACAATTTGCTTTAATATATGTTAGATTTCAAAAAATATATAAATTGTACTTATCATTATTAAAATTTATTAAAAACTATATGATATAAATTTCTTATATGTGATCATGCCAATTTGTACTTATTGACTACTAAAAGTGTTTTATTTATGGATGATAAATCTATAACAAATTTATATAAGTAATGTTCAATGGATAATAATGATATAATACTAAATTTTACAATATGATTAGTATAATTATTCAAGATCCACAATTGTGTGAATTATTAAAGTGTCATGCACATATCTATAATGTATATAAAGTTATAAAATATGATTTATTGTTTTAGTTATTTCAACTATTAAATATTAGAATCAAATGTAATGATATAAATTATAAAATAATATATACAATAGTTAAATATACTACTAAAATAAAAATAACTGAAAAGAAAACTTATAAAGAGAAAAAGTATTGTTAACATTTTGAAATTTTTAGTTGAGACATTGAATAAAAGGTATTAAACGCTTCAATACTAAAAACAAGATCTTATTTCAAAAACACAATAGACATTATAAATAGCTTTGTTAAAACAATACTTATAGAAAGGCAGTCTTCACAATATAGACTTAGGATAAATATTAGTTTATCAAATTACGAAATAACAAAGAAATTACTAAGATACCACCGAATACTTTTTGTGTTAGGATATCGTAGGAGTTATGATCGAATTATTTAAAATGTTTTAAAATTTTCACAGAGTTTTTGAAAATATAAATCTTATGATACCTAAAAATTTACTATCTTTAAACGTATTATCCGCGCGTAGCGCGGAAAAGGACTCTAGTTTGACTAAAATTTTCATATTTAAAGTATTTTAATCTATGAATGTTTAGATGAATGATATATATATTATAAATGTTATGCTCTTATTTTACAAAAGTTAGCCATACAAAATTTTAGTCAAATCAATTTATCATTTTGTTCTAAGCGTAATAGATCAATATTTGAGAAAATGCATACTAAATTAGAAATAGATTTAGCATCAACGATTCATATATGTTTATTACAATTTATTGATATAACTTTAAAAAAATGTAATTTATTATTTATTTACTTAGTTTACTTTTATTGTTCACATGTAATTGAAAATTTTCAATGTTTTGTTTTTGGTTTATTTTTAATTTAATTTATATTATATATCTAATAATAATATTTATTATTAGATTTTAACCCGCACTTTAAAGCGCGAGATGGATTTTTATTCAAAATTTTATTTTGTTGAAAATTAGAAATCTTATATAGATATTTTTTATAAAAATATTTGTTTTAAAATATATATAATAAAAATTAAAAATTACATAAATATAGTTTTATGAAAATAAAATAATTTATTTATATAATCTGCCTCGTATCAATTTTACTTATATTTTAAACTTTAAACATAGTACAATTTTTTTATTTTTATATTTATAAAATTTTATTTTATTATTATATCTTGTCAGTATTATTATACATGTCTCGTACTTGATAAATAAATTATTTTTAATATTTTAGTTTAAATATGTATATTAACTTATGAAATTATTTATTAGTTCATATATAATATTTAATATTATTTAATAAGCTAAAATATGTTGAAAAATTCATGAATATAATTTATTCTGTTATTTTCTAATTTATAAATAATTAATTAATGGATTAAGTTACTTTATATTTATTACTTAGTGTAGTAATTTTAATTATGAATATAAATTATGTATATATAAATATTATAGATTTTTTATTATGTAAATAAATAATGAATGATTTTTCGTTTTTAAATATAGTTAATATTAATAATGACTTTATTATTTTAAAATAAATATTAAAAGAAATGTATATTTACATTTTTAGATAAAAGATATTAAAATATATTCTTACGAAAAGATACTTAAGAATATCTTTTTAGATATCTTATTTTGAAAATATTAAAATAATTGGTTAGATATAGTATATATTTAATAATTACTAACTTAGTTGTAGGAGAATAAATAGGAGAATAAATAAATGTAATGGTCAATAAGATATAAAAATAATAGGATGACTAATTAATAGATAAGTCACAACATGTTCAATAGATCCAAATTAAAAATATGCCACGGTAAAATTCAAATAGGACTCTGTTTTAATATAATAGATGAATCTTACATAGCTTTTATGAACCACGATTCTTTCTCTTCCCTTTCTTCTCTCACTAGATCTTTCACAGAGAAAAAAGTAAGATGAATCTTTTTGTCGCTAGTCCTTTCGTCTCTACGAAGCATTGACTCCCAAAACATTTGCTTCGTCGGCTTTTGCTTCCGGGTTACGACGACTCTGATAAACCCTGAACAGAGTTCATCTGATTTGTTAACAGAAAGGAGAGAAGATCAGAGGAAGAACTAAGATGAGAAGAGAAGGAGGGAGAAAGAAAGCTTGAGGAAGAATCCTCTTTGATATTTTGATCGTAATATTCGATGCCTTCACACAGAGTTACTCTTTCACATATAAAGAACTAGCCAAATGGGCTTGAAATGCAAAACCTAATGATATAAACGAAAGGCCCATCTGAGCCCGTTTCTTCAGTCTCGAGCTTATCAATACTCCCCCGGTGGAGAACCAACTTGTCCTCAAGTTGATGAACGTTAGAAGTGAGTTCTGGTGGTCTTGGTGATTGAAACCAGTCATAGAATTAAACTCCCTTATCTCTTCCATGCCTGTTAAAAATAGTTTCAGAGATGGTGGGGTTTGAGCCAAACCGTATGTGCTCGTGAACGGTTCTTCCCCAGCTACCAGCTCGTGGAGCTTTTCACTGGTAGGCATATCTACTTTGTGGTTCAAGAGAGCATCACTCATCCTACTGTTCAAATTCACACTGCTTCCACAGCCATCCTTGCTTAAACTACCTTGAGAATTTAACTGCAAAAGAAACTTGATGTAGTTGTGTCCTAGCTGCCTAGTCAATTTAACAAAGACTCCAGATATTTTCTCACAACTTCCCCCTGGATCACAATCGCTACCAGTCACAAAACCATGAAACCAACTGCTAGTTTGCTTCTCACTTGTATAAACTACAATTGGCACTTGAGTCACATCGCCATATATTGAGTTCCACTGAATGTTGTTCTCAATAAAGGGTAGAGCTGAAACAGGTGGAGTAGTAACTGGAGAGACCAAAGTTTTATGGTCTTGTTCAAGATCTTGCCCAGTCATTTTTCCGAAGAGAGAAAACTCAGGTGGTCTCCGCATGTGAAACATCTTCTGGCTTAACATCTCAGACTTCAGTGTACTGCCCAGTAGAATAACAACCTTATCCTCAAGGCTCCATAAGCCAACACTTGAAACCACGATAAAATCTCCATAACATGTAAAGGTCTTTTGAATCTCTAGTGTTCTTGTACTGTGTTGCCGCCTTACCCTCTTCTGACCATAGAGCTTGAGCTTTCTCCCCGATAGAATAACGGCCTTGTCCTCAAGGCTGAAGAAATCAAAAACTGAATGCGTGATTTCACCCCCGTAGCTTGAAAAACTCTTTTGAATTACTAGTGAAGAACCCAAAACCATAGCATTCATCTCATGTTTTTCAACTCTATAACTCCTCACCTCCAAAGTACCAACATCATAAGCTTCTATTATCTCTTGAGATAGAGTCTCATGATCAAGTATGCTTTGTAAACGTTGGAAATGACTTCTGTGATTCTTAAATGGGACAGAACCATCATTTACCTGAGTAACGTCACCTTCTGTAACTGAATCAACCCCCACTCTTTCCTCTTTAACCTGAATTCTTTTAGTATGAGTGAAAATCTTCTGATGACGTAGATTCCTATGGGTTTTCACATGACGACTCTGCTTATCTACTCGAACCCGAAGACTCGCTACACGACCATAGTCCTGAACTCTTCCATCGCTTCCAAAAACTTGTGCCAGCATATCTTGTCTGGTTTTCTTCTCATTAGGACTTAGTCGCTCCAGCCCCACCGTGTTTATTCTCAGCGTCCTACTCGGGACTCGAATTCTCTTCACTATCCTCATAATGTTTTTGTTCCAACCATCTCTTCGAGTCATCATCCTACTTGGATTAGCACAGACGATATAGACTTGTATAGGTTCTGGTAACTGCGAGCCATACTCAACTTGATCAGAACATGGTCCTCCTGGGTCAAAGGATAGCATTTTCACAGCACAAACTCCACGATCCCATCCTGTATCAGCCACACAAACCTCAAACACTAACCCAGAATAAGAACCACTAGAATCATGTTTATGTTCCAGAGTTTCTGCCTCCGCACCATTAACCAAAATTTTCTTTGAGTGAGCACTTATGAGAAGCTTTAGTAGTCTCTTGGCAGCCTCAGCTTGACCTGGATCCCAAACATATAGCTCCAGAGAAGGATCTAATTCCTCTAAACAGTTCAACCAATGCTTAAGTTTTGTCTCTTTACAACCAACATAGTCTGGAACTTCTTTATCATTCCCAAACAGCAAGGACAAGCACAGGCTACTGTCATCACCATATCCAACAGCCAAGTCTTTATTCTCCCTAGGGTCTTTCACCTCTTTTTCCATCAGTAGATGATCCTGGTCAAATGGGTTTACATACTCGAAGAGATTAGACTCATGTCTCTGATCTGTATCATCCCTTGGTCCTTTGTAGTGTGAAATCTCAGGCCTACGGTTCCTAAGCTTTGAGCCACAAAACATTCCATAGATTTGACAAGCTTGTAAAAATCTACGCTGAGTCGCTGGCTTCGTATCGGCATACCTTTTCTTCATCTTACAAGGATTCACTAGCAGCGATCGTGTAGCGCTTCCCATTTTCTTAATCAACTTTAAGTCATCATTCCCACTATCCTCAATCTGAAAATCGAAACTCGTTTTACGCTTCCTAACCTTGTAACATCTTTCCACAGCTAGAGTACCTCTTTCTCGGCTTGCTGAAATTATGATCGGAGCCTTGAGCGATCGCTCTCCGTCAAGTGCTTTGTCTGGAGAGTCACACACCATCTGCCTGACCAAATACCCCAAGGGTCTGTGAGTCTTCTCCACTGGATCGAGATCTTCTGTAGATATTTTCACAACCTCGACAGAATGAACCAAGGTTTTTTGAGTCTTGTCCACCGGATGGATATCAGACTTCATCATCACCTGTGGTGATGACTGTTGATACCTAGATACTCTCTCGAGTCTTGCAGACTCTTCTTTACGTCGGATATCGCGCTCCTTTTGATCCTCGGCTCTCCATTTCAGAAGTAGCGCTATCATCTCATCCATAAATTCAAAGTTGGAGTTCGATGTTGAATCCGGAAACGCACCGTCAAGAGGATGACTGTGCTCTGATACCATTGATAAACCCTGAACAGAGTTCATCTGATTTGTTAACAGAAAGGAGAGAAGATCAGAGGAAGAACTAAGATGAGAAGAGAAGGAGGGAGAAAGAAAGCTTGAGGAAGAATCCTCTTTGATATTTTGATCGTAATATTCGATGCCTTCACACAGAGTTACTCTTTCACATATAAAGAACTAGCCAAATGGGCTTGAAATGCAAAACCTAATGATATAAACGAAAGGCCCATCTGAGCCCGTTTCTTCAGTCTCGAGCTTATCAGACTCTCAGCGACGCTTCACTAGCTTTTGTCTCTAGGTTACGGCGGCTCTCACAGCGCTGTTTCGCCAGCTTCATCCTGGATTTTTTTTGTGGTTTTGCTTCAATCGCCACTTCTTCTTTACCTCACTCATCTACCTCTCGATCTGATCCTCCACACATTTTCTCTCCTTAGTTTGAGTCATTTCAACTTCAACCTCACTGTGTCCGCATATTAATGCATGAATCTCGGAATTGTTGGGTCGATTGTAGATATTTGATTGTTGGATCGGAATCTCGGAAGCTCTGCAACTGCGGAGACATTCCAGTGAACATTCATTAAAGATAAAATAGTCGTCACAGCCAAAATCCTAGACTGAGAAGTGGCTCCTCGCCTTGACACATGCCCATTGATTGTAGGGCAATCTTCCACATGGTGGATGACAAGCGCAGTTTTCTCCTCAATGGTTTCCTCTTTTGAGCCGATGACCCAAAAAGTTTGTGTAAAATTGGCCCGTTTGTCTCAACTTTTTGTGTTTTTTGTATATGACTTTATCCTTTTGGGCTTCAGTCCCACTAATAAATTTCATGCTGAAAAAAAAGAAATCATATAAATTATAAATGTTTACAACATTAAAATAGTAATAATGATTGTATTTTGAAAAACCATAATTCAATATTTCTACAAGTTCTTAGAATCATAAGGTGTCAAAATGGGTATCCATGGGTTGACTCAATCCAAATTGATTCATTAACCCAAATGAACTGTTTTTTTTATTCAATGGGTTAATAGGTTAACATGTTAATGAGTTAGCAAGTTAATGGGTTAACATGGGTTAATATTTTCAATAAATATATTGGGTTGGGTCAACCATGACCCATTAACAGTAAAAATTAATCATTTAGTTAGATTAAACATTGTATTCACTATCTTCATCAATAATTTTTTTTGACCAAAAGACTATTAATTTGATCGACTAATCTTTGATTAATTGTAACAAATTTAAAAATATTCACTAGTATAGATTAATAGTAATATACACACATTTTGATCGAAAAATATATATATACACACATTTTAGTTTCATACTTAGAATTTGAAGAAAAAATTATTTCTATTTATATGATCATATTTTAAATTTTTTAAAAATCTGTAAACTTTGATTAAAATTGATATACCAAGATTTATTGACTTAAAATTGATGTTGGATTGATGGGTCAACCTTAACCCATTTGACCCATGTAATTTAGTGGGTCATGGGTCAACCCAACCCATTTAATAAATAGGTTGGGTTGACTCATGACCCATTAACAATCAACCCATTTGGATTATGGGTTGGGTTGACCCATTTTGACACCCCTATACATAACCATGCAAAAACAATTTCTTGGTCTAACAAGGTCGTTGTAGTATAGTGGTAAGTAGGGATGTTGTAATGGGTTCTCACGCTTAGGGTAGTACCAGCCCATCAAAAATTTTAAAAGCCCTAATCCTAATGTGTCAACTGTAAAATATATTAGGCTCATTTAGGGTTTGGATTAGAAAATAAAGGGTTTCAAAAGGGCTGGCCCAATTAATCATCTTCTTTCTCCCTTCTCCCTTCGCAGTTCCAGCCTAGGGTTCACTTCTCTGTTGAATTCCCGTAGTCTCTCACCTCGCTTCACCGATTGAAAACTATCAACCTCTCCGGGAACAGATTATCCGGCAAGATCCCGACCTCGCTGCTCCGTCTCTCGCAGCTGTACACGTTCGAGGTTCAGGAGAATCTTTTCGCCGGTACGGTTCCTCCTCTTGACCAGATTATCTGGCAAGGAGGGTTTCAACATCTCAGCTTCTTTCTTATATCTCGGAGGGTTTCAACATCACAGCTTCTCAGGTTTGATTTGATTCATTTTTGATCAGATAGAAGCTTTGTGTGATGAACTGATGATTGTTTCAAAACCCATTATGTTAAGAGGCTGATGATAAGTTTTTTTTTAAGAGGATGAAGCATTACTGATTTGTTAAGATCTGATAGAACTTCTACTTAGGCTACTTTGTGAAGTAGTACCAAGAACATGTTAAGATCTGATAGAACATGCTCTGGAGGTGTGGTTGTTGTAGGCCTTAGCGTTCATGTCATTTGGTTCCTTGGAATCCATTTCGTTGGAATCTGTTGATGTATATTGGCAAAACTTTCAGAATCTTTTCGCATTATGGTACATATAATCTTTAGCATCATGACCAGGAACATGCTTTATTTGATTATGATGGGATTATGAGTTCTGAGCTAGGCATTAAGATTTATTTTCAGGATTAGAAGAGTTACTTAGCCTGCTTTCGCTTGCTTCTGGTTTTGTGATCTAGTGTGTGCTTCTGGTTTTCTGTCTCTTTTACGAGTTGTTGTCTGTCTTAATATGATCTTAAAGCATGAACTAGTTGTATGTGTTGTGTACTTGTATTGTATGATAATTGCTTGTGTGACTGTGTCTGTTTACGCATTAAATATTGAATATTGTGCTCTTGATTGGTTTGTGTTTAACAGATTGTGCTCTTGTAGCTTGTCCCTGCTTTCATCATTGATCAATGAGGAGCAAAAGATTGTGAAGAAAGTCTTGAAGCTCCAAAAGGCCAAGGAAAAGATCGCTTATTTGCTTTATGTTTGTGTTCTCAAGTTTTTACAAACTTGTTTTTACAGATTATGGATTCAATGTGTTTTTTTACAAGTTTCACCCGAATCAAAAAACTTATGAAATTTTTACTTTTTTCCTTAGCTCAATCTGTAGTTATTGTTTTTACAATTTTTATGATGTTGTTACAAATGTGTTTACATTGAAAAAAGTATAAAGGGTTTTTAGGGTTAAAAAGGGTTAAACCCTACATTACATATTTTAATGGGTAATAAAAGGGTTAGGGCTCATTTAAGGTTGGGCTTAAGTTAATTAGGGTTGGGTTGGGCTGGACTACCCAATACAACATCCATAGTGGTAAGTATCCCGCCTTTCATTCAAAAAACAATTTGCTAGTTTTTAAAGTAATATTGTAGTATGTAGTAATTTGCCCTCTCGCATTGGTGATTTTTTTTTGAAAACATAAATTTTAAATTTAAAAGCTTATGTTTTTATTTTATAGTTAGATAGAATGGATAAAATGAATAGAACGACACACATTTTTTTTTCATTTATTAGTGATTGTATAAATTAATAAAAAATTAGTTGAGGTTTTTCTACACATTTAGTGAGATATAACATGATTTAAATTAATAGTTAAGTTATAATTCACGTGTTTTGTTATTTCTTACAATTTATAACCGTAAGTTAGTTTTATTTTGATCTTTTATCATTTGCCATTGTATAAAAAAAAATAAGACTTTTATTTGTAATTAAAACTTGAAGAGAATAATGATATACTATAGTTTATATCACTTTTAGACCATGTTATAAGTTTTTTTAGAGTATATTATATGTTTTTGGAGCCGTTGTGGTGTTGTTTTGTGTTATACATAGTCTAGGTACGCTTTGAGAACTTTGAGATTTTGGAGCTATTTGAAGCGCAGAACTGTGCAAATGCGTCAAAAGTTTAGCGGTGAAGACCTTGCCACAGTGAGATTGAGCTCATATTTTGACACAAGATAGAGTTTTGAGTTGGATTTCCAGTGCCATAGGTTTTAGGTCAATCAAGGTCATGGATCCAAAGTATGCCCTTTTTACTGAAGAGTGCTCCATCTGACTTGTGAGAGGAAGTAGTCGAGAATCAACTACCGACACCACCCTCTTGGTGTCGATAGACACTTCTCCAAATTATCAAACCGACATATTTTAATGAAGTTTCAGAATTTCAACTTTGTCCCAATTTTTCTAAGTCATTGTTTAGGCGACGCTTTATTTTATTCTTAATATTAGGTCTGGAGGGATAGATTAGAACTCCCTTAGAGTTGATTTAGAACTCCCTTAGAGTTGATTTAGAACTCCTTTGGTTTTATCATTGATTTCTTTATCTATTCTTTATTCAGGCTATGATTTGTGCTATTGATTTCATGTTTAAATAATCATCTTATTAGATTTAGGGATATCATGAGATTAATGTCAAATTGATACTTGACTGGGATTTCTAGGGTTGTTTATAGATTTCTACACCAGATGACTTGTAATACTAGGAACTAGAGTAGTTGGAAAGTGAGCAGTAACGTCCCTGGGCGGAAGCATCTGCTTCGGCCGCTAACAAGATATATATAACTTTCGGCCATTTATAAATGTTATAAGTAGCTCATATGGTTAAGGTAGCTAGTATTTTAGTTACATATGATAGGTTCGAATCTAGATGACAACCCTGTTTTGTTTTTGCTTCCAGCCCATATTTGTTTTTGGGTTCTTCAGGGTCGGGCCTAACGAGAATGTGACTGATTATTTGAACCTACAATCATAAGACAATTGAGAGGCATGAGAGTAGCGGAACCCGAACCCTAAGGGATTAGATACCTAGGCGCATAAAAGAGTTGGTCTAGAATTTAGTTGAACATTATCGATCTAAGCGTTAATGCTTGTCTAAAAGAAGCGGCGATCGACAATCAATAGTACTGATAAACACTCTCTCTGAATTCACACACGATAGCTGGAATATTAGAGTTTAGACATCTGATTAGTAATTGCATACGAGATCTGGATTACTTACTTATTGCATTCGAATTCTAACTGAACCTAATTAAACCATTGACATCTATTGATTGCAATTTTAAATCTCTTAACTGATAAATCCCCAGATCTAGCACTTTCCCTTATTGTTTACAAACCTATCTTTTATTTACTGCTTCCTTTATTGCTTTCTTGTTATTGATCTAGCTTAGTTTGAAACCGATAGTCTATTGTGTGAAATATTGAGTCTATGTGGATTCGATCTTCAAGTACTACTACGAACCTCTTATTTGAGAGAGTAGCTTGAAGGTTAGTTTGAGCATATCAAATTTGGCGCCATTGTCGGGGACTATGATCACCATTAGACTAGGTGTAGGATTTCATCTAGATTTTTCTTTTTGTTTACTAATTTTTCTTTTCTTGTGTTTCAGGTAGGTACATCTGAGTACCAGAAGCAACAAGGGGAAAGAGCTATTGGGCTTCTCAAACCAGGAGCTAGCTGAGTTAGAACGTACAATCTGTAAGTCTAAGAGGTTAGTGTCGAGAGATAACCTTCCAGCAGCAATCAATACCTATCTTTTAGTGCCAAGCGACACTCATATAGCATTGATCGACACTGCACACTGCGAGACAAAGATGGCTGTGAGACTTATGTTGATTCATGATGATAATGGAGACCTACATGACTCTGAGGGTCATTTGTGTAATGCAGCATGTCAAAAGATAAATGAACATGGGGTTGTAATCTCTTAACCATTTTCTGCCACTGAGAATGATAAAAATCTCCAACAGAGAACGTTAGCAGAATGGGTTAAGCCGACTCAGTTATATGCTAAAGGTTTGTGATTCATCCTCCAGCAATCCATGGGGTTGATATAAAACCCACATACTTCTCTTATGTGGGTCAGCACCCTTTTCATGTCCTTCTTGAAAATCCAATAATCCATATTGAAAAACTCGAAGATTTTGTGTCTAGCATCCAAGAGTATGAAGGAACCGAAGACTACATCCTCTGCAAGCTGTTCAAATATTCTCTTTCTGGAAACACGATTGATTGGTTGAAGCTCCTACCACCAAGATTTCTCATTACCTGGAATGATGTTAAGACTCTGTTTTTGACTGAATTCTTTGATGATGCAAGGGCTGAAGATATGAGGAATAAAATTTGGACATTCTCGCAGAAGCCTACTGAAGCGTTTAGAAGCTCTTGATACAAGTTTAGGAGATACCAAAAGGACTGTCCACATAATTGTTTTACGGAGGTTCAACTTTTGTGAATCTTCTTCAGGGGTATTCATTTGTGTTATATATTGATGCTGGATGGTGAAAGCAAAAGAAATATCAAGACCAAGACTCTAAAAGAAGCTAAGAGACCGAGTGAGAACTTGTTGTCAGCAACAATACCAAGAATGAATATATGCACAAGATGAAATCGGCTGAATTTGATAGTGATAAGATCGTTGAGGACAAAGCAAAAATTGGTTATGTTCATGAAGTCTTAATGGTGGAGAAAGCTACAAAGAAGGATGAAGCCGGTTTTTAGGACCATATTCAGAGGATGAGATCTATGATGGCACGAGTCCTGGAAATTCAACAGCAGATGAGTGCATATCTCAATATGAGATTGAACTTTGTCTACAAAGACATGAATGGAAAATTTGAAGCCTTGGACGCTCATGCATGGAGCTAAACATCAGGTTTTTCAGATTGCAGAAGCTGAGAAGAAGCTCCAGTTAAATGGAATGCTGAAGAAAGCGAGAGGCACCAGTTAATGCCATCTTAGATGATGAATTCAAGGAAGTGGTCGAGCATGAGAGGCTGGAAGAAAGTAATTTTCTAGTTGAAGGCTTCATGTCATTTAGAAGTGGTTATTGGTGTCGAGCGACACCAGAACAAGATAAATCGACCACAACCGAAAGTGTCGATCAACACACTATGCTAACAGATCAACACGTCTCTGAAAACACAACATCAATAGAAACCTATTTCATTGAAAATGTCAAACGACACACACCCAGTGTCGATCAACGCCATATGGACGAACATGAACCTATCATGGATCAGCTGGCAACGAAAGAAATAATTCAAATTGAGAAGAGAGTGAAATCTAGGAAATCCTATGTTCCTATATATCTTAGGAGAAAAGATAACAAAGCTGAAATTGATGGATTTCATAAGAGAGAGGAGAGGGTCCTAAGGATATGATTTTCTAGGATGCATATTATCAGTACATACTTTGTAGTTTCTCTAGAGAGAGCAGAGAGACATATAAGGACATTGAGCTGCTGTTTAGTAAGGTCAGCCGTAAACCCAAGACAAAACTGAAAAAGGAACAAGATCCTATGAAGTTTATGATTCCGTGTTGTATACATGACTCCAATTTCCCTTATGCCCTCTGCGATATTGGATATGCGGTTAGCATCATGGCCAAAGACACAACTGAGATGTTAGGATTAAAGGCGGAACCATCTCAAGATAGTTTACCTTTGTGGATAACTCCAAGGCAAACTGACCTGGCATGATCAATAATGTTAAAGTAGATATGGGGGAATGCACTATCCTATAAGGACTTTCATGTTGTGGAGATCAAATCAGTCTGGAAATTTTCTTTTCTTTTTCGAAGACCCTTCATGGCTATAGTTGGGGAGATTTGCGATTTAAATAAGAATAAGATGCGTCTGACTAATGTTGATGAAACTGTCTTCTACGATCCTGTGGCTAAGACCGAAAGCGAGGAGTTTATTTCCTGCATAGAGTTGTATGAAGATCTATTACCTACAATTGATTCAAATCACGAGAATGCAGAACCAATATCAGCATTGATCGACAATCCTATGGTTTTGGTCGATACCCTCTGAATTTCAGAAAAATCTGAGACCGAAAAGCCTAAGATTGGGGGAAAGGTCAGGAAGAAGAAAAGGAAAAGAAGGAAGATGCAGATTTCTTGTCACTAGTTCCTTTGCGATGTCACGAGGGAACTCTTGAGCATAGGGTGCGCTGCAGAGGAGGTTCACATCTTTTTACTAAGTTTAGAGTGCTATGGGATTCAAAGCTGAGAGACAGAGGAGAAACTTCTGCAATAGTTTTTATCAACTACATCAACAATATAAGGAAGAGAGACACCAATTTTTTTTTGGGAGCAAATTCCCAATCTTATCCGAACTAATCAGATTTCCAAAATGTCAAGCTAAAGACTATAAACAAGCGCTTGACGGAAGGCAACCCATCTAGTAGTTTGAAATTTCTTTTAATTTTCCTTTCTTACTGATTTTCATATTTTTTTATTTCAGGTAAAAAGAAGAACTGAGGAAGAAGATTTGATATACCAGCATGGTGTTGGTCGATACTACATCACGAGCATCGATGGACAACCGGCCGGTGTTGGTCGATACTACATCACGAGCATCAATCACCACGTAACTGTGTTGATTGATACTCACATCAAAGGTCATGTATGACCGTTTTTCCTTGTTCAATTTTTACTTATGATTTATTTTATCTCACCAATCTTGGACTGTATAACTTTGGGGCAATGTTGTTTAAGTCTGGGGGAGGTAGTTACTGACGTTGTGTTTTATTTTGAGTTTTATTATTTTTATTGAGTTTTATGGAGTCAAGAATGGGATGATGAACTTTTTCAATTTTACTTATTATCTAACCATTTTCGAGCACCATTCTTAGAGTTACTGATTGCAGGGTGTACCGGATGGAAATACCAAAGTGAATCACCTTTCAGTAATATCCACACTTGCTGAGAGTGTCTGATGGAACCAAAATTGACCTCCAACCTAATCAAATTAATTTTCATATCTTGGGGCTTTGTATCACATGATCGGATTCCTCCTGCAAGTCTGGAAAGTAAAAGTCTATGTGTTTCTGGTTTCCTTCTTCCTCTCTCTTCAGCATCTAGAAAAAAAGATTGAGATGATTTCCAGAGATGCAGAGGGGTAAAAAATTTCCTATGATCTCACTATTCTAATTCAAAGAGATGACACACAAAGCTGGAAGCAAGGGGTAGGAAAACATCCTATGACTCAACTATTCGCCTACACTTTGCAAAAATAAAAGAGAAATAAATTGAAAAAGAAAAGATGAGAAAAGGAAAATTTGAGAGAAGAGAGAAAGAGGAAAGAAAAAGACTAGAGAAGACTACATGTGTGTTCAGATACGTGCTTGAGTAAGAGTCCATGTGTCCTTTGATTGATACTCCCAAATCTTGCACCCTTTTTATTGTAAGAAATGAGGTTAGTAGATGGGTATGTCAGACATTATTAGCAAAGTTGTTGGCTGGATGGAAATGGATGCTAAGCTAGGGTAGAGTACATAAGGTACCTCTAAAGTTGGCATAGATTCAATGTGGTTTGCAACATTGCAGAAGTGATGGTAGTAAGTTTAAAATTTTGTGAGTCCCTGCGTTTTCAAACCTCTTTCACAAGACTATTCTATGTTTTCTTGAGGACACACAAAAGGATAAGCCTGAGGGAGTTGATAAACCATGGTTTTTACCACTTTTAGACCATGGTATAAGTCTTTTTAGAGTCTATTTTGTGTTTGGAGTCTTTATGGTGTTTTTATGTTATACATGGTCTAGGTACGTTTTGAAGAACTTTGGATATTCTGGAGCTATTTTAGGTACATAATTGTGCAGATGAGTCAGAAGTTTATCTATGAATGAAGAGCTTGACACAGTAAGATTGAGCTCATATTTTGGAAAAAGATAGAGATTTGAGTTAGATTTCTAATGCCACCGGTTTGTGGCCAATCATGATCTTGGATCAAAAGTTATGCATGTTTTACTAAAGAGTGGTTCATCTGACTCATTAAAGGAAGCACTCGAGAATAAACTAGTGACGACCAACACCACCCTCTTGGTGTTGATCAACACTCCTCCAAAGCAGCAAACAAAAATATTTAATGAAGTTTCAAGAATTACAACTTTGTCCCAAAGTTTCCCTTATTTACAAAAGACCCCAAGACGTGACCTAACCCTATACATATGTTTTCTAAGCTATTATTTAGGCTACAATTTCTTTTATTCGTAGTTTTAGGTCTGGAGATATAGATTAGTCCTCCTTTAGAGTTGATCTGGAACTCCTTTGTTTTTTTCATTGATTTCTTAATCAATTATTTATTCAGAATATGATTTGTGTTATTGTTTTCATGTCTGAATAATGATCTTGTTAGATTAGTTATTTAATGAGCTTAATGTCAAACTAATAATCGATTAGGATTGCTAGGGTTGTTTCTAGATTTTAACACCAGGTTGGCTCGTAATACTAGAATCTAGAGTAGTTGGAATATCCCGAGAGTGTGACTAATTATTTAAATCTAGAATCATATGAAAATTGAGAGGCACGAGAGTGCAGTCGATTAATGGAACATGAACCATAAGTGGATTAGATACCTAGGCGCATACGAGAGTTGGTCTAGGATTTAGTTGAACATTGTTGATCTGAGCGTTAATGCTTGTCTAAATGAACCGTTGATCTACAATCAATAGTATCAATCAACACTCTCTTCATTGCGTTCGAGTTCTAAAATTGAACCTAATTAAACCATTGACATCTATTAATTTTAGTTTTGAATGTCTTGACTGATAAATCACTAGATCTAGCATTTTCCCTTATCGTTTACAAACCTATCTCTTAATTATTGCTTCCTTTATTATTGATCTAGCTTAGACTGAAACCATAGTATATTGTGTGAAATATTGAGTCTTTGTGGAGTCGATCCTCAAGTACTATTGTGAACATCTTATTTGAGAGAGAGTAGCTTGAAGGTTAATTTGAGCACATCAAATAATCATAAATACATAAATCAAATCTATCATAAAAAAGTGAAGATATTTTGATCAAAGATTTTAATGTATTATTTATGAATATATTTCTGAAGTTTTTGAAAACCTAAGCTCTAAAATTCATACACGTGTCAAAAGTTTATAGATGAATATATTATTAGTATAACCACATTATATTTTTAGTAATTTTAAAAGTATTTTTCTTGTGACATGTCAGCCTTTTTTTTTAAAGGTTTTTATTGATGCCACGTCATGTTATTATGTCAACATATTAATATTTTTTTATGTAAATGTTTATTTTTTAATATATAGGGAATATAAGAAATAGTAATTTGGTTTGAGCAAAGAAACAAACCAAAAACAAAGATGGCATGAATACTTGGCAGTTTGATCGAAAAATGTTACTATCTCCATTTTAATTTAGTTATCGTCGTAGAGTAAACTTTATGTTTCGACAAAAGTGTTTTTTTTTAATTTCAATGTAATTGTGTTGACTTTATGTAATTCTTTTTTTTATTGGTTGAAATATGATTAGGTGTTATTGTTTTTGTTTCAAAATACTTCAAATTTAATATATATTCTTTTAATTTGTGTGTACAAACTTGAAACGACAGCTAAAATGAAACGGATGAATAATAAAGAAAAATGTCTTAATAAAGCAAAGGGTTGGTATAGTGAGCTGACCAATGGCTAAACGCGGCTCAGATTATATATAACGTATTGAACTCCAAATGTGAAGACTAACCATTTGAAATTCAATTATTGAACAATTAGGTCTAATAACCACTTGATCAAACCAATAAATGTTTTAAGCCAGAAATATGTTACAACTGAAAATTGTATGGACTTGGGCCAAATCTTATTTAATTACTTTAATAAAATGAAAGTTTTAATCACCACATTTTATCAAATTATTAAAAGCCTCGCTTATGTACAAATTTTACTACATACGCGTATTTGTTCAAATCTTCCTTCTGCCAAAAGAAAACATTTAATTTAATACAATAACAGAAATGAAGATTTCAAAATAAAAACGCAGAATAAGACTATTTACTTTTTATAGCATAACTTCATAGAAATCTAAAGTTCATGTTGGAGATGAGTTACAACTCTTATATAACCATCAAACAAACAGACTTCAGCTCAATTAGACGAAATCGGCTAGGGTTTTACGCCGACATAAATGTATAAAGGGTAAACCTACCAAATATATAAATAGGAGAGTTAGGTTGAGAGAAGGCATTCACAAATACAAAGAGGACACGACACAAAGATTAGTGTTCATATTAATCTTATTGTTGTTCTGGCTCACCAAAACTCATTCAATATCTTTGTATTTACACAAGATCATTCAATAAACGTCTTTCAGATAATCCATATTGAATTCGTATTTACTTTCAGTACTCTATTGAATTCGGATAAACAATTCAACTCCATTAAAAGTACAACAAGTAATGTTTAAAACAAAAAAAAAACAAAACAATTTTGTTAGTGACACTCATCCAAACTAAAGGTTAACCGGAGATAAAGAGAATATAATTTTCTCTAGAATTTTGTTCTTGTTACTTTATGGTTCTTTTTAAGAAAGATTTTTCAGTTTAAATAAGTAAAGGTTACAAGTATGACTTGAATTCATACTTTTTGAGAGTTAGAAGAAAAGAGAACAAGCATACATTTGGTTGAAACATATAAGATGGAAAAAAAGTTTCAAAGCAAAAACTTTAGTAAGATCAAGAAAATAGAATGGCCATAATTTCCACAAGGCTTCTACGCCTGCATTTACCCTTGACCATTGCTATTCTATCTCTTGCAATTTTGTGTAGGTTTGACAAATCATCTTCCTTGGGTTCTCATCATAAATGCATCTATCTACATGATCCCCATCTTGTATAGCTATTAGAGTATCGATTTAATGTTGGTTTATTGTTGTACACAGTTTACTCAAATTCCGGTTCAGTAGCTTTTATATAAAGCTCTGTAACAGACTCTGCAATGACTTAATGAGAATAACAAACACATTTCATCTCATCATGGGTTTTATTCTAATATGGTATCAAAGCCAGGTTTAGCCCATCATATGATTTCCCACATAAACAGTTTGCTACCTATGTAGCATGTACAAGTAGCCCATGTTGGTATTTTTGAGATATTGGGCTTGACCTGTTTCCATTGGACTGTTTTCCACCCACATCTCGACAGGGGCTATTATATATCCCACATTGGTGATATCAAATTTTCTTGGGAAATATATATGTGATGTGGCATCCTCCACCCTTCTCTTCATTTTTTCTTTTAATATGGTTTCAGAGCGTTGAATATTCCCTCAACAACATGATCTGAGCTTCCGATCTTCATCTTTCTGGCGTTTTATTATCGGAACTTCACTTCGAACACCTCTTACTCTCTTTATTCGATCATTCTGTTGGAGATCCTCATTCGAAGATGGTGACTCTAAGGAAATCAACGAGACGTGTTAATCGTCCTTCTGCGGCGAGACAGTCTGTTCAGACGATCACTGCAACCTTGCCGATTCAGGCAAATGGAACTCCGATTCCACCTATTTCAGTGTCAACTTCGGCGAATCCATCGTCTTCCTTTATCCAATCCCAAGTTTCAGTATATCAAATGTATCTCATGACTTCAGTGGAATCCAATAGTCTCCATACTTCCTTACGAGTGGGGATAATCCAGGAACATCAATCATATTTGAGATACTTGATGGATCTAACTATAATACTTGGAGTATTGCGATGAAAATTGCTTTGATACGAAGAACAAGATTGCTTTTGTTGATGGATCTTTGGCTAGACCTATTGAATTTGATCCACATTAGAGAATCTTGTCTCGTTGCAACATCATGGTCAAATCTTAGATCTTGAACTCAGTGACAAAATAAACTATGAAGCATTCTCAGATTCAGTGATGCTTCTGAAATATGGAAAGATCTATTAACAAGATATAATATCACCAACTTACCAAGATCATACTAGATGACAAAGCAAATCTGGTCTCGCCAGCAATGATCACTGGGTCTCTTCACATACTATACGAAACTCAAAACAATGTGGAATGACTTTGATGGAGCTGATTGCGTCAAAACATGTCAAAACTGTACCTGTTGCAAATCAATGGCTACAAAGTCAGAGCATACCAAGGTGATAAATTTCTTAGCTGGACTAAACGACTCCTACTCAAATGCTCGTAGTCAGATTATCATGAAGAAGACAATACATGGCTTGTCTGAAGCGTATAATATTCTGGATCAAGACTTTAGCCAAAGAATTATCAATCAAATATCAAACATTAGTGCCTTTAATGTGGATGGTTATGAGAATATCATAGCTTCTATCAATGCACATACAACAATCCTTGACCTCAATGTCCGGTTTGTTCTCACTGTGGTTATAATTACCATACCATTGATAAGTGTTACAAAATCTGTGGTTATCCACCAGGATTCAAACACAAAAAATCACAGACGGAGAAAGGAAGCTATACTGATAAACATAACACTAATCACAAACTGGTGGTTGTAAAGTAGCTGTTAATGATCAGTATTTGAATGTTGAGACTTCTACAACAATGTCAAAGGATCAAATTCAAGGATTGATTGCTTATTTCAACTTGTAACTAAAGACTGATCAGACAAACATAGCATCGACATCTGGTGGCTTAATCACTCTACTCCATGGTATGACCTTCTAGTCCTCTACAATTGGTTTTGTTCGAATATTGAGAGCCAGATGTAATGTCTTATCATCTCTATTTAGGATAATTGATAATGGAGGCACTCATCATGTTTCACATGATTAAAGCTTGTTTGTAAGTCTCACTGCCTCCTTGGATATATCAGTATCTCTTCCCACAGGAACTGACATTAAGATTGCAAGAATTGGTCAAATCCGTCTTAATGAGTTTCTGGTCCTGAACAACGTGCTATATATATACCTTACTTTCATCTGAACTTATCTGAATCAGTCAGCTTACACATGATTTTGGATGTAGAGTTTCAATAGATCAAGGTTCTTGTGTGATACAAGACACACCAATGGATTGATGATTTGTTAGGGTGAAAAGATTTCAAACCTATATGTTCTGGAAGGAGAGTCTTAATGCTTCTGCAAATGTCCTGGCTAAGTCTTCAATAAATGTTGTTATAGATACATCATTATGGTACAATAGACTAGGCCACCCATCTATTGCTAAAGTTGATTCCATAACTGATATACTTGGCATTTCACAGAGAAATAAAGAAAAATTTCGTTGCTCCATATTTGTCCTCTTGCCAAGAAAAAGCATTTACCATATACTGCTAACAACAACATATCTACTAATGCTTTTGACTTACTTTATATTGACATATGGGGACCTTTCTTTGTTCCAACAGCTTAAGGGATGAGCATTTCTTGATTATAGTTGATGACCACATTCGTGTAACATGGGTTTATCTTCTGCGAACAAAAGCAGAAGTCGTCAAGGTCTTTCCAGAGTTCTTGACGATGATAGGAAGACAATATAAAGCACAAGTTAAAGGTGTGTGTTCATATAATGCACCTGAACTGAGTTTTACTTAGCTTTACAAGAGCAAAGGAATACAAGCATATCACTCTTGTCCAGAGACTCCAGAGCAAAAATCAGTAGTGGAGAAGAAACATCAGAATATTCTGAATGTGACCAGAGCCTTGATGTTCCAGGCACACATGCCACTTGATTATTGGAGTGATTGCATAATGACAACCGTGTTTCTAATAAATAGGCTTCCTTCTCCACTACTTAAAGATAGGTCTTCATTCCAGATGCTGATAAATAATAAGCGTGCTTATAATGATCTCAAGGTATTTGGATGTCTTGTATATAGTTCTACATCATCTAAACATCGCCACAAGTTTCAACCGAGATCAAGACCATGTGTTCTTCTTGGTTATCCAACAGGGTATAAAGGCTACAAGTTTCTGGATTTGGAAAGCAACACAATTAACATATCACTGAATGTTGTTTTCCATGAAGATATCTCTCTCTTCAAGGAGTCCTCTGAGATGTCACCTAACTTTTTGTCTCTGTTTAATTCTGCACTTCTGAGTGATTCAAATGTAACAGATGAATAAATTTCTGTAGCAGTGAGACCTTCACCTACAGTTGTGGAACATTCTTCATCTCCTGATGATAATACTCCTGCAGAGGCTGCTAAGCCAACAAGGACATCTAAGCAGCCAGCATACTTACATTACTACTGTAACATGATTGAGACCGATGTTCCTTACCCTTTGGCTTCTTACATATCCTTTAATAAACTTTCTAAAACCTACATATGTGCTATTGATTTACATCTGGAACCTACATCATTTTCTAAAGCCAAGAAGTTTAACGAATGGCTCAAAGCAATGAATGAGGATTTAATTGCTTTGGAGAGCACTCAAACTTGGTATTTTTTGTTTTCGTCCTCCGGGTAAGCATGCCATTGGATGCAAGTGAGTTTATAAGGTCAATCTTAATGTAGATGGGACTTTAGAGCATTATAAAGCAAGGCTAGTGGCCAAAGGGTACACACAACAAGAAGGCATTGATTTCGCTGATACGCTTTCTCTATGTGTTTTGTACGCTCATGGAAGATATCCGAGATATGAATTTCTGATTTGATATCCCAATAGAGACGCATTGGTGATTCATGATTGAGGCTGAACGCGTTGAGTAGTTGTTTCATCCATTTAAGTTTCTTCAATGTGTATGACATGGATCTGTATTCAACTTCGGTAGAAGACATTGAGACTGTATCCTATTTCTTTTTTTTCCAAGAAACTAGCGAAGATCCGAGAAGAACAAAATAAGAACTGAGATAACATTGTGTAAATGAACAAGCATTCCAGTCAGAGTCACAGTATGCGTTAATGGTTAGATCAGAATTTGAACAAAGAAGAATGCCTTGAGTTGGTGAACCCTTATGATAACGAACCGTTCGAAGAGCAGGATTCCAATGTACTTGACGAGGTGACTGCATTAACCGCGAGAGGCTATGGAAAGTATAACAGAGCTCAGGTCATGTGAACGTCATATATATTAAATGACCCATGATGCGTCTATATGCCTCAGGTTTGGCAAAGTTCAGACTGACGATAAGGGATAATTTTTTATTGAGTTTGATTGGAGTAGAGCATGGCTTTGCGCCTAACAAACTCACTCCACTGATAATGTCTAATGCGTATTTTCGTTGAGAGATGAAGATACCTTCATTGTTCAAAGCTACTTCAATACCTAGAAAATATTTCAGCTTGCCTAGATATTTCATATGAAAGCACTGACTCAAATAGGTCTTGAATCGTTGAATAGTATATAGATCATTTACCAGCCACGATAAAATCGTCCACATAGAATAATATGTGTAAACACGTCTTGCCTTTGGTGAACAAAAAATCTAAATAGTTCGTCTTGCTCTGCTTGAAACCATTTTTTTAGAGCTATACTCTGCTTGGCGAACCAACACCGAGGAGATTGTTTAAGTTCATAAATCGACTTGCGAAATCGACAAACCTTGGTAGGATCCTGATGCTTAAAGCCTGGAGGTAGTTTCATGTAGAATTCTTCTTTTAAATCTCCATGAAAAATGCATTATGAACATCCATTTAATGGATTTCCCAATTTTTTGCAGCCGCAATTTCAAATAGAACACAAACTGTGTTTGGTTTGGTTATTGGGGCAAAGGTATCAGTGTAATCAAGACCCTCATGGTTCCTATTTCCAAAAGCAACTACGTGTGATTTCGAAAGACCTTTTCATCAAAGTTGTACTTTATTTTATAAATCCATCTGCTACCAATAGCTTTCTTTCCAGGAGATAATGATGTAATATCCCATGTGTGTTGATCTTCAAGGGCCATGTATTCATCAGCAGAGTAGTCTTTCGAAAAATCATCCAAACAAGCTTCTTTGTAACTTTGCAGTTCAATATTAGAAGTGATGGCCGCGAGAAAAGCTTTATGGCCTGGAGAAAAATTAGCTTGAGAAAGATAAGAAGAGATGGGATAAGTTGTTATACCTGAGACCATGTTGGGGAGACCAATAGAAAAGGATGGCTTATCGAGAGAGAGACGGGTGTTGTTGCTTAGTAGAGTTAACCACATATTATTTATGAAGTACATATTGTTTGTGAATATGTTGCCCCCGACCAAGTAGTTCAGGTAAGCCTGAAAAAGGGGCATGCAAAGATGTAGGAGTAGTCCTACGATCAACTGCACGTAGAAGAAGATGGTTGAGTTATTTCAGCCAAATAAGAGTCTCAGTAGAAGTAGTTGTATGGGCAACAGTAGGAGCAAATGACTAAGATATTTCAGCCAAAGTTGAAGTATCATTAGCAGTAGTTAATAATGGAATCATACGAGTATCATTAGAAGTATCAGCAGGTTCTTCATGAAGCGGAGATATAGAGGATGCCAATGGTAACATCCAATCATCGATAGTGATATCAGAAGAAACGACTTGCGATGTATCCGAGTGTTGTTCTGAGTAATTGATGTGCTTTCAAATGAACCATATGAGCAACTTTCACTCTTTAATAAGTGGTTCAGTTGTAGTACGTAGGGATCGAATCCACAGGGAGCTTGGGCGGTCAATAGACTTATTAATAGATTAAGCTAGGAAAGTATTAAATAAGAGTAAATAATAATAGTTGATTTGTAGACAATAAGATAAAATAGCTAAACTTAGGTTTTTAGGAAATAGTATTGTGATTTGTAGGTGCTAAGGATGTGTGGTAAACCATCCTACAATCAAATGCAATAGTAAGATATCCAGCTTTCGCTGTGAATTTAATCAGATGACTAAGTCTTTGTTCCAGCTGTCGCATGCGAACAAGGATCGAGTCTCGATCAATACAATGCGATGAGTGTTGATCGATACTTCCTTTGGCAAGCATTAAATTCTTAATCGATATGTTCACTAGGTTAATCGTGACCAGCTTTCACATGTATCTAACAACCTAGCTCAGCAAAATTAGTATCGGATAATAAACCTATTGTCGTAGTTATCATTATCCTAAGTTCAAGGTTCTAATTAGCTATTCTAGAACGCATGCAATAATTCGAATTCTGATGAAGGATCCTAAAGATTCACCCTACCAGTTCTATATCTCAGAAATACATATAAACGAGAAACTACTCAGACATGATTAAGCAAAGCATAACAATAATCTCAATAGAATGCATAGAATAAAACAAGGTAAGAAACAATGTAGTTCAATACAAATCTCTGACGGAGTCTTGATCATCTCTCCAAAACTACTAAAACTCCTAGAATAATATGTTGTGATAAAAAGAATAGAAAGGATTGTCTTTTTTTCTAAACAATGGGCAAACACATAAATAGTAGGTATTAGGCCGGCCAGGGGTATTCTTGTAATTATGTGGATATTCTGGGTTCAAGTCAGTCATGAAAAAGTAGTCATGTTTACTCGCTTCGGTGTCGATCTATACCAAGAAGATAGTGTCAATCGAAACTTCTCTTGGATCTCGATTCTGACTTCTGATTTCTTCGATATCGACGAGTTTCCTCATCATTAAACTCCAGAATGCTCCATATTCTCCACATTACTCCAAAACATATTTAGACCTTGAAAGACTCTAAAACAGACTCCAAACACATATAATAATATCTAAAAAGCACATATACTATGGGTGAAAACTGGAAAAATCCATAGTATATCAGTAACTTAGAAAATTTTCCTCCAAAAATATAACGTTACAACTGGAGAAGAACTCGTTGTTAGCAGTGTCATATAACCGCCAAGCCTTTTTCCCATAAGGATAACCAAGAAAGATGAATTTTGGCTCATATTTACAAATGTGTCTTTAGTCTGATCTCATCGGTGTGCATAGCACAAACAACCAAACATACATACTGAATCATAAGAAGGAGGAGAACCATGTAGCAAAGCGTATGGAGTCTGTCCTTGAAGCAATGGTGTTGGTTTTCGGTTGATTAGATGAGCCGTCGTGAGCATGCTTTCGCCCCAAAACATAACGGCAGATTTGCTTGAAGTAGTAGAGTACGAGCAACACTGAGTATATGTCGATGCTTGCGTTCTATTCTTCCGTTCTTCTGTGGTGTGTTCATGCAAGATGTTTGGTGTTCAATACCTTGTTGATCAAGGTAAGCTGAGAGAACCATGAATTCATATCCATTGTCGAATCGAACTGCCTTTATTGATTTGTTGTACTGTTTTTCAGCCATCACACAAAAGTTCTTTATGAGATCTTAAACCTCTGATTTTTCTAGCATAAGGTATGTCCATACAGCTCGTTAGAAATTGTCTCTCTATGGTAAGAAAGTAAGTAGCTCCACAAGATGATGGAGTGCGGTAAGAATCCCAAACATCACGATGAATCAAGGCAAAAGGTTCCAAAGCTTTATTACAACTCTCATGAAAAACCAAACGTGTTTTTTAGAGCGAAACAAATATCACATGAATGTGTGTTGTCCAAATCGAAATTTAACTTAGAAAAACTAGAAATGTAGAATGCATTTTAGATGAAGGATGCCCAAGGCGACGATGTCATATAATAGTAGGAGACAAAGTTTCTTGGTTTGTATGATGAGAACGTGCGACTGTAACTTCTTTGTAGTACCTCTCTCTCTCTTCATCGGCTCCAGTCAGGTGCCTCGTAAAACGGTCATACAGTAAACATGAAATATCAACGAAGATGGAAATACATCATGTTTGCTTCAAAAGATGAGAAATCAATATTAAAGTGCAATTGGAATTTGGAATATATAAAACATTGCTAAGGAAATAATCATTGCTCAAGGGAAGTGTGCCCATCTTTGTTGCTCGTGAGGCAGTTCCGCCTGCAAGGTTATAGCAGAGGAAGTAAATGAAATAACATCTTGTAACAATGACAAGTCTCCTGTCATATGGTGAGATGCACCAGTATATATAATATCATCAAATGAATTTGGAGTACCAGATAAACGTTTAGTCGAAAGTAGATTTTGTTGACTCTGAAGTAAGTTGATCAAGGTAGTGATGTGATCAGTAGGAAGAGTAAGAGTAGAGTTGTTAGAAGCGGAAGCAGAGTTTGACCGACCATGTCCTCCTCCAATAGAGTTAGAAGGTCGATCACCTCATCGTGTATTATTAGGTCCCATAGATTTTTTTGAATCTGAATGTTGTTGTTCAAGAAATCAATCATGGTATCTATGAAGAGCAAAACACTCAGAAAGTTTGTGACCGGAGCGCTTGAAATGAGTACATTAGCGTTTGCAATTTCAAAACGTTGTTGTTGCAGCTACATATGGAGAAGACGAAAAAGACGCTGACTTAGTTATAACAGAAAAACCTAAGGCGTCTCATTTTATTTAAAATTTACGTATATTGTTGAGGTTATGTTGACCTCTTAAAACTCGTGCATAAACAAAATTGAGGTTACGTGGTGGATCTTCCTCAATAATCTGAGATCGTATAACATTAAAACGTGTTTCGTCTAGGCCGGAAAGAAAATTAGTATTTTTGCATTTTCACGTTCTTTCTTGTGTTCGGTTAGTATTCAAGGTTTGTTGTTCTTCCCATAGCTTGGAGAGACGTCCGTAGTATTCGAGAGCCGATAGTCTGTTTTGCTTACAATTCGTAATTTCATCTTCTAAGAGATGCTTACAAATGCTGTTTTGACGGAGAACCGTAATTTGAGTGATTTCCAAAGTTTAGAGGCATCAGCTACATGAGAAACTGTAGAATGAACAGTACAATCTATGGAGGTACGTATCCATCCAAGGATCATAGAATTTAAAGAGATCTAACGAGCAAAATCAGGATTCGGTGTAGGTTTTTAAATACTGCCATCGATAAACCAAGTCTTTTGTTTCGCCTGTAGAGAATTTGAGATCTCTGTTGCCCATTCAAAATACTAATATCCTCGAAGAAGTACCGGAGTTATCAAAGAACCCGGATTATCCAAAGGATGAAGAGCATAAGTAAGGTCCAACAAAGTACTCCCCATCGTAGTAGATGATGTAGAGGACTTTGTTGGTATGTTTTGTGGAGAAACAAAAGAAAATTATGAAAGAGAGAAGAAAGTTATTGATCTTTCTGCTCCGATACCATGAAATAGATAAGAAAAATTGTGTTGTTTCAAAAAAAAAGATAAGAAAAATTGTGTAAATTGATGTACATCGTAAGGTATTTATACAAGGAATAGTTCCTAATAACAAGGGGATTAGCATAATTACATAACTACAAAGTAATGGCTTATCATTATCCTAATATTATATATCCTTATCTCTATATCACATTTTGACAAATTAGAGTTTGGGATCAAAGGTAGCTTGCATTTTAATAATCATCATCATGTTTGGTATTTATACCAAGAGAGAAAATACAAAGCCAAAGATAAATAGGAAAAAAAGAATAAGAAAAGCTTGCAAACGTTTCTGGATTAGGATCAAGAAGAGCCGTATTCTGAAAATCGCATAGATCTTCGTAAGCTTGTTTTGTTTTGTTTTGTTAGAGAGATCTCCATAATGCGTCCTATTCATCATACATAAGGCCTTCTTAAGCGACTTCAGGTTCTTATGAAAACATGATAAGACTGCTCGAGAGTGATATAGTAGCTGTTGAATCCCATACCTCTTTAATGGTAGGTAAGAAGTCCTGGTGTTCAGCTAATTAGTTGAAAAATCTAAATGAATTTCTAAACTCATTTCATGAACTCAGACACCTTACCAGGCATCTTGCGTGATTGGAGACTCCTCCACCATCAAAATGCGCATAAGACTGAGCATAACAACTCATCCAGTCACCATTAACAAGAGTTCTATCAAGTTTTTCCCAATTGGATCCTCATCTCTCTTAATCCACCATGTGAAAACGCCCCTGTGTATCATAAATCTGTCAACCCACAATCTGTTACTTCTTCCTGAAACTGCCTCATACTGACTTGGTCACTTCGGTAAAAAAAAGCACATGAATGCTTAGCAGAAGCTAAAGTTTCATTGTAACCACCTATCAAAATCAAAGGCAGCCCCATATGTCCATAAGCTGCATGAGTTCCCCGTATATCTTCCCAAAGCTGAATCCGCTCTGCTATAGTGCTGAACGCATAGATAGCATAACATATAATTTTTTTCACCAGTTTCTGGAATATTGATAGCACAAATGATGCTTTGAAAGCTCATGCAAAAGCGAGATACAACCACCTTATGTGACCAAAACCAAATTCTTCCCAATGAATGATACCCATAATTCGTCAATGATTGCCAGTTAGGAATAGCTGCATTCATACACATGTGATGATTGCCTTATGAACTCAAGTCTCAACTAAACAAACATAGGCTTCTCAATGTTGGATACAAGAACGAAGAGCATTCTGCTGGCGTGTCATGTTGAATACATATAAGGAAGTCATAACTTCCTACCAGAAGATTTTTTGGATGAAGCCGCCAGACCAGAAAACTTCAAATCCTTGTCCCGAACTACTTTCTTCCTAATACCCTTACTTAGCGCAACATTTGAAGAATGTCTCCCTCGAGGTAAATTATGTGTCCTCTGAACCTTCTTATCCTCTATCTTTCCTTTTGTTATCTCCCATTCTTCTATGTCTTTGCATGTCTCCTCTACTTCCTCCTCCACTTTCTCTTCAATCCGAGTAATGAATCAAGCGAGAGGGATAACCAATGATCACTGAACCCTCCACCTGATCAGTTCCATTACTAGTTATAGGCTGGGAGCCATATCCAGTTGAACTGTGGCCTTTACCATACATTGTGGCCCAATGTCCATCAGCTGCTGCTCGAAAGACCTCTATAATAGGTTACGGGAGCTGTATCCCCGGTGATCCCACCCTCTACAGTTCCTTAGGATGATCAGTCTGTTCGAAAAAAGGTTAGAGCTTCCAGTTCATGAAGTATGTCAGAAATATCATTCCCCACTTGCCTAGTGTCTTTTGTAATCTCAGGTAGCACCGAAGCATAACTCTGATCCATACCTCTTCTATCGTCTTCTTCAAAATACTTATCCTTTTTCCCTTATACTCCGCTCCCTCATGCTCCCAACATTGACATACACTGCAACGAGGAAAAGCCAAGGGAAGCTCACTTCAATTTCGTTTAGACTCCCTTCCATGTACTTATAAGAAATCCTTTCCACTAGTGGCTTATGGAGATCCACTTCGATTAGAACACGAGCAACATCCAATCTGATACAGCGTTCTGTATTTGGATGAAAATTCACAAAACGTCCCACCGCTCTAAACAAACATTTAGGGGATTATGCGAATAGAGTGCATTTGGGATTCTTTGAATATCAACCCACAACGGCATTGCCCACAGATCTGGAGGGTGAAGAGCAGACTCCAGTGACCAAACATTTAACACTAGTGGTACATCCGCAATGTGCCAGTACTTGCGCTGAATTACACAATCTCGCATTTGACTGTTCTCAATTCGAAATAAAACTATGTTTGTCTCAATAAATTGAACATCAATCTATGAGACAGCCTTTGCTGAAGACCAAATGCGGTTCACAGTCGCATGAATGGATCCGACATGTGAATCATCACCGATGAAGTAACCAACCACATAGCTCTTCCAGAACAACTCTGACTCATCAAAAATCTTTTCTGGTATCTGAATCAAAGCAATCCCATTGACAATCTCTACCACCGGCTAATCATCACCCTGATATGTCTTTGTCCATGGAGAAGAACATATTGAGTTTTCCTTCACAGGATCGCTAGACAAATCACCTCTACTTAAACCATCACAAACCTTCGCCCCTTTTAAACAGCCTTCAAGCCGTTGTCAAACGACATAGCAAATTCGAGATCCTCCAATAGGCGTCACATAACCGAGTTCTCCTTGCAGTACTGACGACTCCGATACCGCCAGATTAGATCACTGCGAAAGAGATTCCTCCGATCCGCCATCGCTAGGCATGTGGCCTTTTGGATCGTTGTTACTCATCTTTCTTCGATAATTAATCAAATTTTTAATCTACTAAAGAACGAAAAATACTATGAATGAATTTGGAGAAGTAAATTCAATCCAATATATTCAAGTAATAACTAAATCATCTAAATATTATATATTTAAAATTACATGTCTAATTAAAATAACATAATATTATTTAAAATAAATCATATTTATAAATTACAAAATGATTTTAACTAAAATTAAAATAAAATTTAAAATAATTTTATTTTGTAAATATTAATATTTGTGCATTAGTACGGAAAAATCACCTAATAATCAGTTAAAAGACAGAAAAATGCACAAATGACACCAAAAGTCAGTAAAGAAACAAAACATAGGAAAGAGAACACTACCTCTAATTCTCAGGTTTTCTTAATAATTTTAGTGTCTCTACATAATGAGAAATATTTTTGTATTCTAACTTATTCTTATAATTTAGTTAGGTAGTATTCTGTTAAAATATATTTAAATAATTGAGAAAGAACATAATGATTTTTATTTAAAAATATAAATGAAAAAAGAGAAATACCTTAAGATAGATCTAGAAAGGTTTTTGTCCCAAAAATATATTTAAGGAGAAAAATGATCAAAATAAACTTTATTAAAGAGTGTAAATATGCATTTATACTCATTGGGTTAACTAATCTAGACTTATGGTTTAGAGTTACGGAGTGAAATTTTGGAGGTGGGGTTTAAAATTGAAAAAATTAATTAAAAAAAAAATTATTTTGGTCATTTTTAAGGCTATTTTGTGACAAAAACTTCAAAAAGACTTATTTGAGAGATTTGCCCAAAAAAAATTATTAAACTAGCACAAACCACTAAACTATATATCATATTTTATTAATATACTTCCTATTTTGAAAAATACAAAAGTCTTGATTCTATTTTATGCATTTTTTTTGATGAAATGTTAAATTTATAGATCACCTTTGAAAGGAATGTATGTACATGTATAAGCTATAAGCTAATGGTAGGCTAATAGCTAGTTTAGAAAACTGATTAAATAGAAGAAAAAAATCCAAGCTAGGAGGATGTGAGCCCCGAACCACCTACGCAACAGCCCTTGCGTTTTTGGTTTCAAATAGTACTTTATAGACATGATCTGGTCTCTAATGGCTTTGTCAATTATTCTGGATAGCTGTGAAACCGGCTTTGAGACCTACCATTTTGGATATTCATTCGGAGAAAACGTTTAGCTAGAGGCCAGATCTTAAGTAATTTTCTCCACACCCAAGAGCCCGCTATGCAAAAGAGAGGGACTTGCTCTCCAACAGAGAAAGTGGTTCCGAATTTTCACTACCAAAGGCTCGTAATCAGACTTTGTCATCATCTTTGTCGTGAGAGGGAAACTATTCTTTTTGTACAAACGTAGTGATTCACTGATTATCTTATAATTTATTTATTACGTTGGATTTTTTTATTAATACGATAATTGATAAATTTGACCATTATTATTAACTGCTTTAACCAATTTTTTTTAAATAATATTTCCTAAATAATAATTTTGACCATTCTTATTTTTATTAGGAAGATATCCTAAAAGAAAAAGTTAACCAATTTGTTGGAAATAAATTATTTTTGCACCAATAATTTTATGAATATGTTATGAAATCATAAAATATTTAATTATCAAAATACATTTTAGCTCCACTTTCTGTAAATTTATAACTTAATTTAAAATACCTTTTCTAAATAATTATCTTAACAGTTTAATTAATTGGAAAAATTGCTAAAATGACTCAAAACTTGATTTCAAATGCAAAAGTGTACCCAAATTCAATCAAAGGTAAAAGTAATTCAAAAGGCCATTGAAAATACAACAAACCCCTTATGAGCAAATAAAAAAAATTATATTCAATTTTACTATCATAACCTTTTCTAGCTAAAAGACTTCATTGTAAGTCTTCATGTACACTTAATCTTTAAAATAATTTATAATTAAAAACAATTATATGAGGAAATAATTGAAATCATGTAACTATGTACATTAATAAATGATATAAATTTAAAAATACTAAAATTGAATTATTTTCAACGTACATTAATAAATCATGTAACTATGTACATTAATAAATGATATGTAATTTTAAATAATGCAGATTTTTATTACATGGTTCTCATCTTTCACTCCTTTAAAGGTAGATCTATAAATTTTGAATATATATTTCTTGTGTGTTTTATATGTTAGATTCTAAAAAGCTGTATATTCAACTTAATGTAACAAGGTTAAATGCATGACCTTTTTGATTTCTCTTTTGTGTTTGTGATAGTGTTTAATGGTTAAAAGTCTGGCCTTTTCTTTTTGGTATGAATGAGAAGAAGATAACACAATATTTTTTGTAGGTGAAATTTAGAGGCATTAACAAATTTAAAAGTTTGAACTTTTTGATTCCTCTTTTGTTTTTAATAGTGTTCATTGGTTAAGAATCTGATCTTTTTTTGGTATGAAGGAGAAGAAGATATTACTTAGAAACACTTCGGAAGACTTCTAAAAGACTTCCGAAGACTCTTGGAACACTTCGAAAAACTTATGGAAGACTTCAAAAGATTTTCTAGAAGACTTTTCAGAAGACTTCTCAGAAGAGTTCATGGGAAGTCTTCTAATGTATTTTATGTTGGAAGACTTCCCATGAAGTCTTCTAATGCATTTTATGCTAGGAGATTTCTTATGAACTATTTTGTAAATTTGAAAAGATGTCAATGAAAATAATTAGTAAATATGTTGATGTTTACAATATTATTTTTCAAAAGTGCTTGAAATTATTGAAACTACATAAGAAAAAACATTTTAACCATACTATCCAAAAAGACAAAAAAGTTTAGTCAAATTTACTATAAACTAAGAGAAAAAACTTCTCAAGAAAACTTAGTCACCAAAGATCAAACAATATATAAGTATCACTAGAACAAGTTAAGTCTTTTCTCAGAAGACTTCTGGAGAAGTCTTCTATCAAAAGACTTCTGGAGAAGTCTTCTATCAGAAAACTTCTGGAGAAGTCTTCTCGGAAGCGGGAAATTAAAGCGAGAAACTTAATTTTTAAGTGAAAATAGTAATCTTATATTTTATAAAAATTAAAAAGTATAACTTAAGATATAAAAAGACACATTAAACCACATTATTTGATATTGTTGAAGTTACTTGACACTTTTGAAATTTAGAATATATATATTGAACTTACTTAAAATATTATACAAAAACGAACATAGAAAAATTCCTTGTAAGTCTTCTCACGGAAGACTTCCTTGTAAGTCTTCTCACGGACGACTTCTTAAGAAGTCTTTTCAGTTTATCTAAAAACATTAATAAACATGAATGTTTGTAATCTCATAATTATCACCAATTAAATTATGAATTTCACTAAGGAGCCCAAATACTGAGTAATACACATGAATTAACAAGAGAAAAGCAAAATTCAATTTATATTTTGAGAAAATTGAAGTTAAATAAAGATTGACGTAGAAGACTTCTTACTGTTGCAAGAAGTCTTCCTGGGTTACCAAGAATAAAATTTGAGAAGACTTCTCAAGAAGTCTTCTGTCAGAAGACTTCTTAAGATGTCTTCTCGTAAATAATAACTTTTGTAGTATTAATTGTCAATTTCAAAAATAATCCACGCAGACTTCTTGTGACAGTGCGAAGACTTCATTAAACAGTAAAAAAGAATTCCCTAAAAGTATTCCTAAAGAAGACTTCCTCGGAAGTCTTCTATAAAAAGTCAAATTTTTGACAAAATGGTCAATTGCAAAATGAACTTGTTTATCCGAGAAGACTTCTAGGAAAGTTTTCTCGGTTCTCCCTGTTTTTTTTGTTAACAAAGGAAAGGTAGAAGACTTCCATAGAAATCTTTGATAAAAAACATAGAAAAGATCAATTTCCAAGCTAACCTATGCATTGACCATAAGACTTCTCTAGAAGTCTTCTCTTATGAGAAGACTTCTAGAGAAGTTTTGTTCACGAAAAAACTGAAAAATCAATTTTATATCTTGAACCCGTGAGATGACTTATTTAGCTTCTCTAAACTCATATAAATTCACCAAGAATGCTACCAACTCATTAATGACCAAGAATCTTACAAAATTTGAAATCAAAATCTTGAATTTTTTGGATGAATTTTGAGAAAGAGAGGTGGTTTGTGTGGATAACAAATAAAAAAGGAAGAGAAAAAATGATTTTCTGTGCATTAAAAGTTTCAAATTGATTGTTCATAGTGGTTGGTGTATTGATGAGAATGATTGTAAATACTTGTTGAAGATGAGGATGATAGAGTAAAATACTCATTAAAAAAAAATAATGGCATTTTCGTGAATAACTCGAACATTTAGGGTGAATAAGGCAAATAAAAATTCCAAAAAATAATGATGAATTAGTTTTGCATTTGACTTTTTGTTTTAAGTCATATTTGCAAAAACCCTAATTAATTTCCATTAAACCAAAAAAATTAGACCTAAAAATTTTATTTTGGAAATTTTGGAAACGATCTATGTATCAAATTTACTACAAATTCAGAATTATTCGAACACAATAATTGTTTTCTCTAAATATTGGTTTTAATAGTAAAAGAAATTAACTGTAAACTAATTTTAATTTAACTAAAACATAACATACATTAATATGAGATATCACAAATGTTAATACATAGAATTCATTTTTATAGTTTTAATATTCTGCCATAACAAAAAGAGGTTTTAAAACAATTTCACTTTTGAAAGCATTAAATACTTACTTTTATTTCATATACATCACTATGATAGTGATAAAGATAAAAAGTGATAAAATAATCAATAAAATAAAATTTAAGAAAACATAAATAATGAAGTAGTGTATATAATGTAGATAAAATAATAAACCTTTTCAAAAATTAATATCCAAGAAATAAAATTAATTCTCACTTAATTTTGTTTAAAAGGTAACTAAATTAATAGTAAATTAATAAAATAGATTCCCCCCTTGAAAGTCGTTAAAGATAACTAAGCAATAAAATAAATTTCAGCTTGCAAGTTAGTATATAGAAAATCGGGCTATTCTTCATAACAGGCTCTTTTGAGTTTTTATCTCAAAACTAGCACATAAAGCTGAATGTGACAAAAACAACATTCATTAATTCGCCAAAAGACTTTATTACCCTTTTATATTAAAAAAAGAAGAGAACCTCTTCGATCTCTCTCTCACACGACTACTATCCCTCCTATCTCTCTCACGACAGGCCGCCAACGATCTCCGGCGAAGACGAAAGCACAAATCTTTGATTCTATTCTCTCTCTCACGGCGGAGGCACCAAGACCTGAAATCTCTCGACTTTATGCGACTCGTCACTTCTTCTCTCGATGACAAAAGACAAATCCCGGTGAATCTACCACACCGTCATCTTCTCCGGCAAAAAACACGAAGCTTCCATCTCAAAAGCTTCTTCATTTTTAATACACAAGGTAAAACGAGTTCAAATTTAGGAAGAATTTTGTAAAATGTTTAGGGCTTCTGAGGTATTGAAAGAGTTGCATCGATAATGCATAGGATTGTGAAACATGAGTGACTATGAAGTCAAATTGAGTCAATTGCTACATTGTTTGTGGCTGTGAAAGTTTGGATTCAGGATGAATTTTCATTTCAGGAAGGATTTGTATTGTTTCAGGAAAGCCTTCCAGATAATCGGATGGTAACAAATTTTGAAATTTTCTTTGCTTGTTTATGCAGGATAGGATAGAAACAAAATGGGAGAATCATTACCATCAAGACTATAAATGCATGGGCTGAAGTACCCTATTGGTTCAGAGCCAAAAGAAAGAGTGTCAATAAACCAACATTCAATCTCTGCGTATATCAAGATTGTTGAGAGTATTCTAACAAGAGAAAAGATCAGAAGAGTCCGAGGGTCGTTTATGGGACCTGTAATAAGGCTCAGTGAAATGGGAATGAATTTATCAGCAAAGATTTTCTACGGCATCCTCACAAAAAGCATCGTTACCGTCAAAGAAAATGAGGTTTGGTTCCACTTTGGTGCACAACCAATGCGGTTTTCTATAAGAGAATTCCACATGGTGACCAGTTTGAAATGTAGTGGTGAAGTAGAAGGACCACAAGGGGAAAAAGAGAGATTTAAGTGGAACTTCCTAAAGGGTCGTTATCATACGGTAAAGGACGTGGAGAAGCAGCTCAAAAACACAAGAGAAGATGCTGCTGATGAGAGATATTGTCTTGCAATGCTTCTCCTGGTTGATAGCATATTGAGCAAGAAATGTGAACAAAGCATAGGATATAAATGTCTTGACGACATATCCATGGGAAGAGAAGCTTATATCTTGCTGCTGAAGTCAATTAAAAACACTGTGGACAATCACCTCGAGAATACTACAAAATTTGAGTTGCAAGGATTTTCTCTAGTTTTCCATCTTTAGATACTAGAGTCAATTCCTCTGCGTGGTCTAGGTTCAGTAAGGTGTTACCGACTCTCCAGGTTCAACAGTCTGCACCGATCTACTTGTGTGAGAAATACATTGAGGTAGACTCTCCATCTCTGGATCGGGTTTTACAGATTGAAGCTGATGAAAAGGTAAGATTTTACAATGGCCTTATTTTGTTAATGTTTCTCTAATTATTTCGCTTCTTCTTTTTAAGAACTTATTTTTATTGTTTTTTAATGCTTTCAGCTGAAGGTCACACTCATCCTCCCTCCTATTCCTCATGATTCAGAAGATGATGTCTCCATGAAAGACAACTACAGTGACGAGCTGGAATCCGTGGTAGATGTATCCAAAAAAGGTATAAGTTTAAAGCCGATGATTGGGAAAATAAGTTTGTAGACACATTAGACACATTGGATGCTCTTATTCAACTGATGGGAAATGTGGAGACTGGCCAAGCTTCTGCTTCGAATGAGGAAGAGGAGTCAATAAATACCAAACTAAACAAGATCATCGAGGTAATGGAGAATAATATCAAGAGCACGAAGGATCAAATGTCTTTCCTGGAAGAAGAGAACATGGAGCTTAAAGCCCGTGTGTCAGAGTTAGAGGGAAAGCAAAATGTTGCTTCAAGAGAAATACTAGTCCATGAGGTAACTTTATTTTGAATTTAAAGTACAATTTTCCTCTCTATGTAATCTCTTACAATATTCTTTTGTCTTATAGGCTGCTCCACACACTCAAACTCTAGCTTTTTTTCCACTAATGTGACATAACACGTAAATTCTCAAAAAATCTTGTTTTACATTTGGACTTTTTATGTAATTTTTGGAAAATCTTGTACATATTCTTGAATGCCTTCCTGATTTGTGACACACAACAATCCAGTGGGAAAACTTTATCTCCAATGTCTCAACAGATTGAGACTCAAGATTTCTCTCCTAATTTGACACGGTAGATATATGCTCAAGATATTGTTTTAAATTTTGAGTTCTCAAGTAATGTTTGGAAGCTTTTGTACACACTTGGGATGAACTTCCTGATTTTTGCAGAGTAAGAGAGAGCCATTGAATGAGACCCCTTCCCTTCAGATTCAACATTTCTCTCCTAATTCGGCATGTATATGCTCAAGATTATGTTTTACATTTTGAGTTTTGAAGTAATGTTTGGAAGCTTTTGTACACACTTGGGATGACCTTCCTCATTTTGCAGAGTGAGAGAGAGCCATCGAATGAAACCCCTTTCCTTCAGATTCAAGTTTTCTCCCATGATGTGACACAACATGTATATGCTCAAAAATATTGTTTTACACTTGGAAGATACAAGTAGCTTTGTAAGCTTTTGTACATATAAAGGCCTTTCTGATTTTTTTTTTTTGCAGAATGACCAAGATTCATCATATGAGACGTCATCCAATGCTAATCAAGTAGAAGAAAATCTTGACGATGAGGTAAGATTTTTTATTCTGAAATTATAGTTTATTGTATTTTGGAAGAAAACTATTGGTACTTATAACAATATGAACATGTTTTTCCCAGGATGCTACAGAGCCTGCGACTGTGATCATTTCGCCAAACAATAAAAGGTAAATACAAGTAACTTTTTGGAAGCTTTTGTACGTGTTCATGATCCCATTCCTGACTTTTTCTCTTTGCAGATGGGAACAGAGGCAACGAATGAGAAACATACTTCTCCAATAGCTCAACAGAGTATTGAGACTCCAGGTTTTACTCCAATTCAGACACATCATGTACATGCTCAAAAATCTTGAAGTTTTCAAGTAATTTTTGGAAGCTTTTGTACGTGTTCATGATCCCCTTCCTGACTTTTTATTTTATTTTTGCAGATGGGAACAGAGGCAACGAATGAGACTATAGAGCCTTTGACTGAGATCATTTCAGCAAACAATGAAAAGGTAAACACAAGTCTGTTTAATATTTATAAGCATAGAAACTTTTTCATAGCTACAACTTAAATAAAATTGGCGCTTCATGCTGATTAGAAGCTCTTATATGGGCAATGGAGAGTATGTTGCAATATTCGCCTTGTCAACGATTCGACACAGATTGCAAAGATGTTATTGCTATGGTAAAGGAACCAAAGCCATGGCTAAATTTTGCAATGGAATTAGAGGCTATTAAGACGTTGATGATATGCTTTCCAAGTTTCGAGATATGTCATATCCCAAGGGCTCACAATGGAATCTCAGACGCTCAGGCCAAGACTGCACGTTTATTTCATTGAAACCTTTGATTTGTTGGTTGTTCTATTCCAGCCTGGCTTCCCAAACCACCTCAAGTTTGAGTAATAGAATAGCCGTTTGTTGCCAAAAGAAAAAAAAAACTACAAATTATTTTTTATTTATTTCTTTTTATAGGAAAATATACAAGCTTTGGATAACACACCTGCCCCTACAATGGCTACACCAATTCTTGATCAAAATCATAATGCTGATGTAAGAATATATATCTAGTAAACATGGCTTGTTACTTTTCTACATAAACCTCTTATTGTTTTCTCTTGTTTTCAAGGCTGAGACATAGGCTGGAACTCAAGTTCTTCCACAAGTATGCTTCTTTTAACTTTTGGAATTTTCAATTTATTTAGGTTATTTTTGCACATAATCAGGATCACCTTCCTGATTGTTGCAGCAAGTATGTTTCATTTTATTTAAAATCGTAGAAACTCCTTCATAATTACCTCTTTTATTGTATTATTATTACAGGAGGATACACATGTTGTTCATAGCACACCTTCCTCTCCAATCTCTTCACTAATTTCACTAGGTCTTGAAGAGAATCAAAATGCTTTGGTAAGAAGAAATATTTAAAATGTCTTTGTAATATTTTTTCTATTTAACTAACTCTTACAAATTCCTTTTGTCTTATAGGATGAGAGAGAAACTGCGACCCAATTATTTTTTGTTAAGTGAGAGAGAGCCATCGGATGAGACGCCATCCAAGCAGAATCAAGTAGAAGAAAATCTTGAGGAAGAGGTAAGGTTTATTCCAAAATTATAAGTTGATTGTATTTTGGAAGAGAAACTATTTTTATTTATATCATTATAAACATGTTTTTCGAGGATACTACATAAACTAGGACTGAGATCATTTCCACAAATGTTTCAAAGACACATCCCCTTACTCATCAAACACAACATCTTTAGACAAGTGCTATAAATTTTTCAGAAACAAAGAAGGTATGCCTCTCCATTATTTTTAATTAATATTCAACCAAGATCAGATATCTGATGTTAATGAATTTACATTTTCATAGGCTGAAGAAAATAAACTTCCAACTCTCTTTGAAAAAGACGCAGATGTGAAGATTGCGTCTAGTGATGACACTATTTGTCGAATATGGTTCCAGGTAATGTAGTTGCTACAAATCTGTGTGATGGGGTAGAGAATGTGACAGTTTATTACTCTACACTGCTTGCGGACCAAAAGAGAGTTATTGTAACCGCTGACAAAATCTGTCCTATGCCACCCCCTGATGACAGTGAAAAGGGGTTTGAGATGATGGATAACGTAGAGGGGTTTTATAAAAAAGGTTGGGGCAGCAGACAAGTCAAAATGGTTCTTGGTGATAATACATATTTTGTCTATCTCAATAGTTTGATGGAAACACTTCAGTTCAAACCTTCAGATTTGCGAATTCATAGAGAATGGATAGATGGAGTGTGGAAGATGGCAGATGAGGTAAATCATATGACTTAGATAACTTGAACTATAAGTCCCCTGAATTATTTGATGTACATACGTTTTTTTTTCCAGAATCTAGAAGGTTACTTCAAAAGAGTACTGGAGACGCAAAATCAGAATCCTAGTCAAGAAGATCATGTAGCAGAGGTATGAAATCAAAACATTGTATAATCCTTGATACTTGTTATTTTAGGAATGCATTCATGAATAAAAGATTTGCTTATGGGATTGCTAGTGCTTGTGAAACTGTCTAGTTTTTTTAAATTCAGGAAGGATTTGTTTAGTTTCAGGAATGATTTCCAGAAAATCCGGTGGTTTAGTTTCTGGAATGGTTTTACACATGTTCTTGCTTGTGCTTGTAAAATTGTGTAGTCTTCAGAAAGGATTTGTTTAGTTTCAGGAACGGTTTACACATGTTCTTGCTTGTGCTTGTGAAACTGTTCATATTTTTTTTTTAATTCAGGAAGGATTTGTTTAGTTTCATGAATGGTTTTCAGAAAATCTGATGGTAACAAATTTGAATAATATTTTGCTTGGTGTCTTTTGTATTGTTACTTGTTTGATTAAAGGAGAAGCCGTATAAGAAAAGGAAAGCTGCTAGCTCATCACAAGAATTAGGAATAGATACTTATAAAACTTACCTAAGACGGAGCGAGAGGGTGTCTAAACAATCTAGAGACACAAGAACTCCATTCAAGTCAGAAAGAAATCATGCTTTAATTGTAACACATCTGATTATACATGAAGTTGATCCATTTTCTACTCCTTTGGTTCGTAAGCTTTCAAGGCTTCAGAAATGGATGGCATCAACCGGCGGCATACACTGAATGTAAGCATGTTTCTGTCCTTGTATATATATTCTTATTTTTTAAGAGTTTTAATAATTCCATTTGATTTTTGATCGATTTCAGGTTGCTATCAATCAATAAAATTGAAACAAGGAAATATTTCTTTCAATACATCGAAAATACAAGAAAAGATCTTGACAAAAAGGTAATTTGTTGAAAACATACTTCATACTCTGAATAATTCTTTGACGATTTGTATTTGGCTTTTTCTGGCAGCACATAGAAGGAGCATTTGAAATGTTAAATTGCAGAAGAAATGAGCATGCTGCTTGGTTCCACAATAACAAGATTCCAAAAGTGTGCTTCTTACCTATCGATTTCTTACCAACATTGTGGTTCAATCATATCATAACACAACCTAGGAAAGGTGGAAATTTATTTGTGGATGGTCAAAGAGAACTTGTGAGAAGGGAAATCTATCCAAGGAAGGAATGGGGGCAAGATGTTGAAGTTCTCTATGGTGCCATTCCTGCAAAAAACAGCAAACACTAAATTGGGATGAAAATAGATTTGAAGAACAACACAATCACAGTCTATCATTGTGGTCTTCCAACCCAAGACAGAAACATCAATATTTCTCACGTGGAACAGTTGGCAGGTAAAAACCTTTTGTATTTGATTAAATTTCTTGGTTTGATGTATGCAATTGATTCTATCTTGATCTCGATTGTTGTATTTGACAGTGTTAATTCATGCGCTCATGATGGAAGCTTTTTGTGAAGAGATTAATAAAGAGGAGGTGGTTCCATTTCAAGTTGAGAAGGCAGAAAATTTACTAAAGACAAATCATCGTTCCAATTGTGGTCTGTTTGTTCTCAAAATGCTCGAATGCCACTCGTTGGAAATATAAGACATGTCAAAGATCTACGATGACAATGCACGGGAACTAAGGAGAAGCCTGTCTTGTGAGATCTTTGACCTGTTTGTGGATAAACTTTGGACAATGAGAAAGATGCATATCTGTGAAACTTTTTTTGTTTAGTTAAGACTGTTTTAAAAAAAATCTTTTGTCATGAATGTTGACTTGGTTATGTTCTTAAAGTTTCATAAGAAGATTGCAATGAAATCAATTAAGACATTTTTGTTTTACTTTTTGAAAATTTTAAAGCTTCCGAATCTAACAGGAAAGCATGTTACATAATCTGGATGAATTTACAAAAACTAAAAGAACAAATAAAAAAAATTGGGATGTCATGTTCCATGGGGGAATCAAACCCCGGTGTGGGAGGGGGGTTGAAGAATAGTAGTTTTAGCTTCTAGGCTGAGATGAATCATCGGCTAAATGGTAGACTCATAAATGTATTTAGCCCCCTACATTTGTATCATAAATGCAGGAAGGCATTTCAAAAATTTTGGATGGGTTTCCAGAATAAAATAATGACTTGGTTATGTAGAAGATTGCAAGGAAATCAATTAACACATTATTATTTTACTTTTTGAAAATTTTAAAGTTTCTGAAAATTTGGGATGTCATGTTCCATAGGGGAATCGAACCCCGTGGGGGGGGGGAGTTGAAGAATTGTAGTTTTATCTGCTAGGCTGAGGGGAATCATCTGCTAATTGGTAGACTCATAAATGTATTTAACTCCTACATTTGTATCATAAATGTAGGAAGGCATTTCAAACTTTTTGTATGGGTTTCCAAAATAAAGCATTTGTCAATTTTTTGGATGAGATTCAATATCTGGTAAGTTCCAAATGGGGATGTAAAATTTTGTGGAAAACAAAAATTAGGAAGAAAGCCACATCTCACACGAGTCGGACACACACAAGAAAAAATCAATTAGAAAAATAAAAAGCATTCCGATTCCGTGGAGAATCAAACATCGGTCTTTCGAGAGTAGTCGGATAGTGGCTTAGCCACTTGGCTGAGGATAATCATTTGTTAGGATTGAACATATAACTATATTTAACCCTTACTTATTTAATATAAATGCAATAATTTAACAAGTTTTGGATTTTTTTCCACAATAAAGAAACGACACTCTCGACATCTTCGCATCTCGATTTTGAGCGACTTGTCACTTCTTCTACCACTGGAAAATCTACGAACATCATTTTCTCCGGCGAAAAACATGAAGCTACCATCTCAAATCAAAAGGCTGCTTCGATTTGGGAACACAAAGGTTTTGACATACCTTTGATTCTGTTGCTTTCTAGATCAGAAATTATTTTCGAGATCCAAAACTATTTTCGAGATCCTAGTGTTCCCGAGTGTGTTTTGAGTTTGTGTTGCTTTTGAAGTTGGGTTTAGGAAGATCAATTGGTAAAACGATATTATTGTGTTTGGATTTAAGAAGATTTTTGTAAAATGTTTAGGCTTTCGGAGGTATTGATAAAGTTGCATCGATAATGCATAGGATTGTGAACACATGAGTTGACTGTGAAGTCAAATTGAGTCGATTGCTTGATTTCTTGTGCCTGTGAAAGTATGTGTGTGTGTGTTTTTTTTTTTCATTTCAGGAAGATTTTGTATTGTTTCAGGAAAGCCTTCCAGAAAATTGGATGTTAACAAATTTTGAAATATTTTTTTTCTTGTTTACGAAGGATAGAAAAAAATGGGAGATCTATTACCATCAAGACTAGCAATGCCTAAGCTGGGGTATTCGATTGGATCAGAGCCAAAACAGATGATATCGATAAACCAGCACTCCATCTTTGCTTATATCACAACTGTTAAGGATATTCTCGGAAACGAAGAGTTCAACAAAATAAGAGGGACATTTTTGGGACCGGTGATCAAGCTTGGTGAGAGGTCTTTGAAATTATCAAGTAAGATAGTGCACGCTGTTCTCACCAAAAGCATCAAGACAGTGAAGAAACACGAAGCATGGTTCCATTTCGGGGGCCAGCCAGTGAGGTTTTCTATAAGAGAATTCCACATGGTGACCAGTTTGAAATGTAGTGGGGAAGTAAAAGGACCACAAGGGGAAAACGAGAGATTTAAGTGGGACTTCCTAAAGGTTCGTTGTCATACGGTAAATGACGTGGAGAAGCAGCTCAGAAACACAAGAGAAGATGCTGCTGATGAGAGATTTTGCCATGCAATGCTCCTCCTAATTGAGAGCATACTACTACAGAAGGGCAGTACCAGCATACTATTACATTGAAGATGCTGAAAATGATCTCTACAAAGAGGTAATTAATTGAAAACATCTAGAAACTCTGTTTTGACTCTTCTTTCCACTGTTGATTGAGTTTTGTATTTAGAAACCCTGTTTTGACTCTTACTGATTGGTAATAATGTTAGGGAATATTTGATTCAGCATGTTTTTAGGAAGAGTTTAAGGTTAGGTATACTAAATATGCATGTTCTTGCAATTTCTACGAAGCTTCTAACTATATTGTCACATAGGCAGCACATAGATACTGCATTTGCATTGCTAATTGTAGGAGAATTGAGCAAGCTACTTAGTTCTATGACAAAAGTCTCCAAAAGCTTGTTTTCTACCAGTCGACTTTTTGGAAGTGGTTGGGTACAATTATGATTATTTTCAAAAGCCACACAAAAAGAGAAGAAAGTTATTTTCGGGGTATGTAAGAGAAGTTGTAAGTGGGGAAAGACCTCCAAGGAAGATATGGCTGGAAGATGTTGATGTTATCTATAGTGCAATTCGTGAAAAAGACGTTCACTGGATTGGATGGAGATACACTTGGCGAACACACAATCACAGTTTTTCATTGTAGTCTCCCATAAGAAAATATCAACGTTGATAATCCCTAAATTTAAAATCTGGCAGGTAAAAACTTTTATTAATTGATTAATTTTCATTTATTTTTGATGAAAAGCTTCTGCGACACAATCACATGTCTTCACTATCTTATATGATAACTTATGTCATGTATTACTCTCTGCATTATTTTTGGTATTTGACACTGTTGATTCCTGCCCTCTTAACAGAACATATTGGTGAAGAGATTAATTTCGAGAAGATCGTTCCATTTCTAGTTGAGAAAGAAGAAGGTTTACCAAAAACAAATTTTTTATTTCAATTGTGGCCTCTTTGTTGTCAAGATGCTGGAATGCAGGTTGTTGGGATTGAAAGACATGTCCAATATAAATGATGACACTGCAATGGACTTAAGGAGCAAATTATGTTGTGAGATCATTGACCAGTTTATGGATAAAGATTTCAAAGAAGTTTAACAGAAGTGAACATGTCACACTTTTATCTTAGATATGTTGAATTTTGTGTTGCTATTATGTGTATATTCTAGATGGATTTCCAGAATAGTTGAATGTTAGTGTGTTTCTTTTTGGAAAGCATAATACTTATTCAGGATAGCATAATACTTATTCATGATACTATTATGGGTATATTCTGGAAATCATAATACTTATTTAGGAAAGGCTTCCAAAAAGCATATATATTTGGTGTGGTCAAAATATCACGTAACCATCAAATAAACCAACATCCAGAAAATGAAATGAGATAAAAAACTAAGAACTGATATCTGCATATTTGGGAAATTGCAAATTGTGATTTAGAGTTTTGGAGAAAAAAAAGAAACAAATATACACATCTACCAGGAATCAAACCTGAAATATATGGGAAAGAGGGAATAAGGTGTGACCACTAGGACAAATGAGATTATATTTTTCAGTGATGTAAGTAAAGTAATATAACTTATTAGTGTTTATTCAATTTAAAAATAAAAATAGAAGTCTAATTCCAAGGGGAATCGAACGCGGGTCACGGCAAGTGTTTCAGTTTCGTCAGAGAGGTGGTTTAGCCGCTAGGCTAAGGAGAATCATCTGGTAGAAGCTAAAACATAAATGTATTTAAGCCTAAAGTTTATGTTATAAACGTCGGAAAAAACTTTAGAATTTCTGGATAGGTTTCCATAATAGTTGAATATTAGTGTGTTTCTTTCTAACAAAGAAGTCTAAACGGAAAAATGAAATGAGATCAGAAACTAATGATTGATATCTGCATTTTTGGGGAATTGCAAATCATTTGAAAATTTGGAGAGCATGATAACCATCAAATAACCAAAAATTGGAAAGCATAATACTTATTCAGGATAGGCTTCCAAAAAGCATATATATTTGGTCTGGTCAAATATCACGTAACCATCAAATAAATAAACATCCAGAAAATGAAATGAGATCAAAAACTAAAGATTGATATCTACCAGGAATGGAACCTGAGATATCTGGGAAAGGGGGAATAAGGTGTGGTCACTAGGCCATATGGGATTATATTGTTTAGTGATGTAAGTAAAGTAATATAACCCATTGGTGTTTATTCAATTAAAAATAAAATAAAAATAGAAGTCTGATTCCAAGGGGAATCAACGCGGATCAAGGCAAGTGTTTCATTTTCGTAAGAGAGGTGGTTTAACTGATAGACTGAGGAGAATCATCTGGTAGAAGACAGTTTAAGCATAAAGTTTATATTATAAACGGAAAAAACTTTGGAATATTTGGATGGGTTTCCAAAATAGTTGAATATTAGTGTGTTTCTTTCTAGCAAAGAAGTTTAAACTAAAAAAATGAAATGAGATCAGAAACTAAAGATTGATATTTGCATTTTCTGGGAATTGCAAATCATTTGAAAATTTGGAGAGCATAATAACCACCAAATAACCAAAAGTTGGAAAGCATAATACTTATTCTGGATAGGCTTCCAAAAAACATATATATTTGGTTTGGTCAAATATCACGTAACCATCAAATAAACCAACATCCAGAAAAATGATCAATAAATATGTAAATCATCACACAAACCATTGAAATGGAAAAGAACACAGCTGAATAGGGAACTTCATCATATCGCTTCATCATATCTCCATCTTGCATGTGCTCTTGTTGTGTCCTCTTATGCCACATCTGCTGCACTTGTGTGATTGGGATTTAGAACCTCGAACGCCAAACTTGCCAACTGATCTGATCCTCTTTGTTGGAGGGCTTCCACTACTTTTTTGGTAGCTGGAGGTGGGCAAGAAAATTTATAAATATTCTCTGGATAGGTAGCCGTTGATAACTCTCCACTAGGGTGTATGCTTTCAGCATAAGCTTTAGACCATGTTTCTGTCGAGTGAAAAGCATCTATGTAACCGTATTCATCACTCTTAGAATGCTTAGCAGCAGCAAGTGCGTGAATGCAAGGTATCTTGTCGATGTCAAAAACATTGCTAGTGCAGTGCTTCTTCTCTAGATCAACAAAAAACTTCATAGTCTCGTCTTTCACCTCAAACTCACATTTATCAACTTGATAAACATTAAGCACCATTGCATTAGCAAACCTGGACCACCTTCTTTACTACATTTGGGGTAACTAGATGCTTATTTTTTTGCAGCAGCTTCACGACGCTCAAAAAACAAAGTCGTGAGGATCAATCTAATCGTCTTAAGGAGAGAGATTAGTGGCAACTCACGAGAAAACAACAACACATTATTTACGGACTTTGCAATGTTTGTTGTCATCATATTGTACATGTTTAAAGGCGCAAAGCATCGTGCCCACTTCCGAAAATCTGAATTTTCTAAATAATTAGCCAATTCATGCCATTTATCCTTTATGTCACTGAATATTGAATTAAATTCATGGAATGTGTTGGCATTAGCAGCACTTTCTACCAGAGGTAACAAATCAGTCTTCGAATATTTAGGAGTGATGTTAGTGAACAAATGAATCCTGCAAATTCCATGGTGGGCTAGTAAATAAATCTCATCAAGCGCTGAAGCAATAGAAATAGCCCTGTTTGATACAAACACAAGATCAGAAGCATCGAAGATCATTTCACTCAGACCTCTAAAGAACCATCTCCAAGACTCAGCAGTTTCTAAGTCAACTACCGCAAAGGCGAGAGGATATAGATGATAATTTCCGTCCTGAACACAAGCAGCCAATAAATTCCTCTTGAATTTTCCCTTCAGAAATGTACCATCTACTGCAATAACTCTCCTCATCAATGAGAAACCCCTTATCGATGCACCAAAAGCAAAGAATGTGTACTTGAACTTTCCAGCAGCATCCGTCTTTAGGTAAGTTATAGATCCAAGGTTTTCCTCTTTGGCTTTGCACAACCACCTTGACAGATTGTAGTAACTATCTTCAAAAGTCCCTCTAACCAAAAACTGAGCTTCTTCTCTCACTCTCCATGATTGCTTGTAGTTGATATGAACACCATGTTGTTGTAACGACCGTAAACCTAGATAGGCCCATTTGCCTTAGTAATTAAAAACCCATATCTTTTTTTTTACTTTGTCCCACATTGGAAGTTTAGAAAACCTACCTCCCTTTCCTTCCCCTATATAATAAACTTCACCCTTCCCTTTTATTTTCATCAAGTCAAAGTAGTGCTTTGCGAGTGACAAGTTGTTGAGTTATCTGACGACCAGTCACTAAGTAATTTTCCGGCGAGATTTTCGGTCGAGTTTCCGGACGAGCTTCTGGGCAAGTTCTCGGACGAGATTTCTGGTAAGTTTATCGCCTCCCTATTTCTAGTCTTGGAAAGTTCTAGTTAGAGGAATTTCTAGTTTAGGAAACCTGCCATTTTAGGAAAGTTGTTATTTTAGGAAAGTTTCTATTGTAGGAAAGTTGTTATTTTAGGAAAGTTTCTATTTTAGGAAAGTTGTTATTTTTGGAAAGTTTTTATTTTAGGAAAGTTGCCTTTTTGGGAAAATTTCCATTTTTGGAAAGTTTCCATTTTTTGGAAACTCAATTTCCTGAGACTTTATGCCTAAGTCGTTGATTCTCTCGTGTTGCAGTTGACCATTTTCCGTTGATCATTCCAACCAGTGGCTAAGGTGAGGGCTACTCCGTTTAATCCCATGCTAGTTTAGTACTACTATTATAGAAAGCCTAGTTTCGAAACATGTTCCGTCTCTGTGAATCGAGTCTGCATGAGAGTCTTGTTTGTTATTATTTTATGCTTGTTAAATCGAATATAGGATGTTAGAGGATTCAACGATTGAGTGGATTGTGTGATGTTAAAACTGCTATATATAAATATATAATATAAGTTTATTGTTATGAGATTGCGGGGCACAAAAATATTTGTGCTAACGGCGCATTGTGGAGATTGCGGGACACAAAGACGTTTGTGTTAACGGCGCATTGTATGGAGATTGCGGGGCATATAGACGTCTATGCTAGCGGCACATTGTGTGGAGATTGCGGGGTACAAAGACGTTTGTACTAGCGGCGCATAGGATATTGCGGGGTATGAGGATAGACTCTTGTACTAACGGCGCATAGAGCTATATATATACATATATCCTTATGAGGAGAATGCGGGGTGCAGAGATTAACCATGTACTATCAGCACACTAGTTGTTTCGTGTGGTGCATTAGGCACTATGTTTGTTCATGCTAGAGCGAGGCCTACATAGTCGTAGTACTATGTACTGAGTTAGTGGTTTGCGGTTTAGCATCCCATACCTCACTGAGTGACTCCCCTGTTACTCACCCCTCCTTGTTCCCCTTTCAGGTGAGGTCGACGATAAGGAGTGATCTTTTCGGATCGGTGCTTTAGGTGTTTTCTTTTTCCTTTCTATTTCAAACTTTTGGATTTATGCTTATCTTTATTTCAGACATTAATCTATTTAATCGATTTATGGTGTTTAGACAACTTTTGAGAAGTAATAAAGTGGAGTTTCAGGAGTTTATTATTTATAAAGTTAATTCAAAAATTCGGGTCTCACAATTTGGTATCAGAGCGGGTTCCGTCCCGGCTCCGACCCGGGACGGCGATTTATGGGACTTTGATTTCAGCAATTTTCAATGTTTTGGGATTGGGAAATTTTGAAAGAAAAAGAAGTGACACTCTTCTCCCCAGTATCCTCGTGTTAATCGTTAGCATTTTTTTGATTGTATTCTAGTTGCAGGATAAGACCAAATTTCTGTTTGATTTCTTGTTTTTCATCTCGTGTTCTTCTTTCTTTCTTAGCCGTTGAAGTTCTTCTTGGGTTCCTTTTAGAATTCGGGGGCGAATTTCGGTTAAGTGGGGAATAATTGTAACGACCGTAAACCTAGATAGGCCCATTTGCCTTAGTAATTAAAAACCCATATCTTTTTTTTTACTTTGTCCCACATTGGAAGTTTAGAAAACCTACCTCCCTTTCCTTCCCCTATATAATAAACTTCACCCTTCCCTTTTATTTTCATCAAGTCAAAGTAGTGCTTTGCGAGTGACAAGTTGTTGAGTTATCTGACGACCAGTCACTAAGTAATTTTCCGGCGAGATTTTCGGTCGAGTTTCTGGACGAGCTTCTGGGCAAGTTCTCGGACGAGATTTCTGGTAAGTTTATCGCCTCCCTATTTCTAGTCTTGGAAAGTTCTAGTTAGAGGAATTTCTAGTTTAGGAAACCTGCCATTTTAGGAAAGTTGTTATTTTAGGAAAGTTTCTATTTTAGGAAAGTTGTTATTTTAGGAAAGTTTCTATTTTAGGAAAGTTGTTATTTTTGGAAAGTTTTTATTTTAGGAAAGTTGCCTTTTTGGGAAAATTTCCATTTTTGGAAAGTTTCCATTTTTTGGAAACTCAATTTCCTGAGACTTTATGCCTAAGTCGTTGATTCTCTCGTGTTGCAGTTGACCTTTTTCCGTTGATCATTCCAACCAGTGGCTAAGGTGAGGGCTACTCCGTTTAATCCCATGCTAGTTTAGTACTACTATTATAGAAAGCCTAGTTTCGAAACATGTTCCGTCTCTGTGAATCGAGTCTGCATGAGAGTCTTGTTTGTTATTATTTTATGCTTGTTAAATCGAATATAGGATGTTAGAGGATTCAACGATTGAGTGGATTGTGTGATGTTAAAACTGCTATATATAAATATATAATATAAGTTTATTGTTATGAGATTGCGGGGCACAAAAATATTTGTGCTAACGGCGCATTGTGGAGATTGCGGGACACAAAGACGTTTGTGTTAACGGCGCATTGTATGGAGATTGCGGGGCATATAGACGTCTATGCTAGCGGCGCATTGTGTGGAGATTGCGGGGTACAAAGACGTTTGTACTAGCGGCGCATAGGATATTGCGGGGTATGAGGATAGACTCTTGTACTAACGGCGCATAGAGCTATATATATACATATATCCTTATGAGGAGAATGCGGGGTGCAGAGATTAACCATGTACTATCAGCACACTGGTTGTTTCGTGTGGTGCATTAGGCACTATGTTTGTTCATGCTAGAGCGAGGCCTACATAGTCGTAGTACTATGTACTGAGTTAGTGGTTTGCGGTTTAGCATCCCATACCTCACTGAGTGACTCCCCTGTTGCTCACCCCTCCTTGTTCCCCTTTCAGGTGAGGTCGACGATAAGGAGTGATCTTTTCGGATCGGTGCTTTAGGTGTTTTCTTTTTCCTTTCTATTTCAAACTTTTGGATTTATGCTTATCTTTATTTCAGACATTAATCTATTTAATCGATTTATGGTGTTTAGACAACTTTTGAGAAGTAATAAAGTGGAGTTTCAGGAGTTTATTATTTATAAAGTTAATTCAAAAATTTGGCTCTCACAGTTGTATCCTCACTTGTTCAATGATCTGTTTAGGTTTGAGACCTTCTTTCTTTTCTTCGTAGTTGCTGCATATAAAAGTACCCATCAACTTTGCATATGCTTGTCTGTGGTTCACATTCATGTGTGTTGTATCACATGTATGCTCGTGCACATATCTCTTGACCACAAAAAAATCTGAACAAGCCACCTTGGTGGCACACATCCCCACGAGCAATTGTCGCCAACACACCGCAATACAACTCTTGCCTTGCTAGAAAAGACATTCTTGTACTCAAACTGCCACTCTAAAGCCCATTTCTTCACCCTCAACATTAACTCTGCCTTGCTCTTAAAATAGCTTTTCACATTAATATCTGTTGTGGTTGGTGAAATTCTAATATGGGCAGGACTTAAAACAGGAATATGATTAAGAGGGACTGCAGATACACCTTGACGAGGAAGAGTCTGTAAAATTTAAATTGTTTAGGAAGGGTTAGTACATGGTTAGGAAGGCTATCCTGATTAATTTAGTTAAGAAAATCATACAAACACAAAAAAAAGAAATTAAAAATGATGTATCTGTTTTTCTATTTGCACAGTAGAACCAAAAACTGAAATAGCATTCAAAGGAACATGAGAAGCAAATTTAGCAGTAGTTTGCTTGTTAAAGCTTGCCGAATCAGTAATAACCTGCAAAAAGACAAGTTGTTTTGGAAGTTTTAATACATAAATAGGAAGGCTATCCTGAATAATTTAGTTGAAGAAAATCATACAAACACAAACAAAAAAAAAAGAAATTAGAAACGAGGTACCTGTTTTTCTATCTGCACAGTAGAACCAAAAACTGGAATAACATTCAAAGGAACAAGAGAAGCAAATGTAGCAGTAGTTTGCTTGTTAAAGCTTGCCGGATCAGTAATAACCTGCAAAAAAGACAAGTTGATTTTGAAGGTTTAATACATAAATAGGAAGGCTATCCTGAATAATTTAGTTGAAGAAAATCATACAAACCTTAACACATAACCGAGAGATTCCATCAACTGCTCTGATCTTTCCAATGAAACTTTTGAGTTGACGAGTATTGCCTATGGAGACTGGGGGAAAACTATCAACAAAACATTTCAAGTCCAACGAAATCCCATACCTCAAACAGATTTCTTCCTCTTTAACACTAAAATCTTCTGAGACCATCTTAATCAAATCTTCATACTGAAGATTTTCTTTTAGGTAAATAGAAGATGCATTCCTATTCCTATCAACATTAAACTCCCACTGGAGAGGTCCTTTTGAGTTCCATTGTCCACAAACACAAAACACTTCAGCCATAGGTCAAAAATCTGTTAAAAATCACAAGCAAATCTCAAACGACCAACCACAGAGACATTTAAGTAAATTTGTTAGTCTAGAAAGTGAAGATGAAGAGAATCCAGTCTTAAGTTTCAAAACAACTAGAAAATTTCAATCGCAACAACATATCGGAAATAATGTTAAGTTTTAATCCAATCTTTCATTTTGATAGAAAATGATGTTAATCTCACTAAGTAATTTCAATCCAATCTTAAGTTTGAAATGATGTTACTTTGATCAAATCGGAAATAATGTTACCTTGATCAGATCGGAGACATGAGATATAGAGACGGATAGAAGACGACGGATCTCAAGGGCTCATACGACAAAGATCGAGGATGATGGAGGACCGTATGGAGGCGAGATGATGGAGGACCGTATGGAGGCGAGACGACGGACGACAAGACGACGGACGGCGAAACAACATACGAAGATAAGGAGGCGAGACGACGGAGAGCGAGACGGCACATCTTCGTCGAGCAACAATTTTTGTTTTGTCGCAAAATGATTTTATTAAATATAATTTAGGTTAAATTTAGATGGGGGTAAGAAGGTGGTTTGTTATAATAAATGAAACATTTTTGTAAAGTTGGGCCTTGGAGTCTATATTTGGAAGGAAAACTTAGTTTGGGTCTATTTAGGGCCATTTCTTTAGCAAATTTCACTATATATATGGTCTAACCTCTTTGTAAAACCCAAAAATTAAGAAGTTGTGTGAATATATCTCTTATTAACTATCTACATTCTCTTATTCCCACAGGGAGAAGATGAAAAGATGGTGTTGTCTCGGAGTCAATGTTTTTTCAGGTGTCGTCGAGTGAGGACTTTGTATGGGAGGCGAGGTCTCAGGGTGAGAACTCAAGGAGAACTGATGAAACAATGGATGTAAAGAGGATGAAGCGTAAGAAGGTGAGACTCTACGAAAAGTCTGAAGACAATGATGAGGACAAGAAGAGACAGAGAGGGAGAGAAAGAAAAATGAAGAGAAAATGCCACCCAAGGAAGTGAAGGCCGATGACATGATACCGGTTGGTGAGTGGGTTAAAGTTACGGGTAAAGGAAAGTGGAGAAGAACCGATTGAGTTCGAGTACGACGGTAATAGATATGAGCCGGTGAGTTGTGTTGTTACCTTGGTCCCTCTTCAAATCTAGAGATTTTGTAAAAAATACATTTGGGTAGATAAGTCTACCTCTTTTACAGTTTTTTTCATTGATTAAATTGACAAAAACAACAAGGGAATGGAGCTCAACTCCTACAAATTTGGAAATGGAAAAGCGAAAGAGGTGGTTCCTCATCTCAAGGAATACCAAGCTCTCTTCTTATTAACTAATGTGAAATGCAAGAAATAACTAAAAATTAGGAGTAAAAGTTAATGAAAATACTTTTGGTTGGGACTCGATTCCGGTTTGATAATCTTTGGCTTAGTACATGTGCATCATTACTCCCTTCCCCAAAATGAATCTTGTCATAAAGATTCAATGTTGGAAGACTCTTTCGTAACTGATCCACTTGCTCCCATGTTGCGCCAACTCGAATAAGACCTTCCCACTGCACTAATGGTTCCTTTACGTGCTCCTCATCTTGTTCTCTGGTGCGCAGTTCCAACACAGCTTTGGTG
>CAJHQP010002292.1:0-89429 GCA_905132765.1 Moricandia arvensis | reverse complement strand
TACGTAAGTAAGAAAGAAAGTCTTTAAAAAACACACAATAACAACACTGATTATCAACAAGAGAGATTAAGGAATGCTTGTGATTTCTTATCCATCAAAGAAATCACCAAAAGAGAAGATTAAAGGGAAAAAAATCAATTTGGTGGAATTGCATCCAATCATGGATCAATGTTAGTGTTTTCTTTCAAGAATTTTTGGACTTCTTTTTACTGTGAGATTGGCCCGTTAGTTCAATGTTGAAATTGAAATGTAAGCTTTTTTTTCTCTATTTCCTTATCTGCCAAACGCATCAAACAAAAATAGTTTAGGTTTTACCTTTCGACAGAAAAGGATGGACATATCGAGTGGTGACTAAAAATGAATAGAAGATGGTCGGTTTTGTTTAGTGTTTAGGTGAAGAGTATTTCTTCTCAACCTGAATTTGCGTTGACTTTTTCTTCATCACTGTTCTTTCTTTTGCCCCACCACTCCACTCTCACCATATTGTATTATATAGTGTGCAACTGTGTGTAATCTATGTGATTCCAACTATACAAAAATAAAGCACAGCGAATAAAATATTGAGATTGGTTTACTGGACACAACTCAATATCGCGTTGTGTATTTTATAAAATATGCAAATATAAGAGTAACGATTGGTGGTCAATTATGACATAATATTTGATAGACGATAGCATCGATCTTCGTCCACCATCCTATTCACTATTGATAACAGTACGTTACACAATTTAAACGGTCGATGATAGCTAGAGCAAAAGAGAGTAAAAGAAAAAGTGTGATTGGTAAACTTAAGAGTAAAAGAGAGTAAGTAAAATGGTAAAAAATAAGATGAATTTTGAAAAGGTAGAAAGAAGAGAAAAAAAAATCAAAGTAAAATCATATCAATTTTTATAAAATTAAGAGTAAAAGGTATAAGAAAAAGAAAACAGGTTATTTGTTTCATCATCTTTCATTTCCATCTAGATGATGATTAATCCAAATGATCTATCCATATATTATTTGGACGGTTGGTTTGTCCATCCATATTAATCATCTAGATGAAATAACTAAATGGGCTTGTGTTCGTTTTTTTATCTTCATTCTATCTAAATGAGATTAGTAAACAAATTACTAATATATCATAGTTTTGCTTTAATCATATTTGATTTTTGTTTCACTATATTAATTTTTATTACTTATCTAAAATATAATTATTTTAAAATATTGCTTTGGCGAAAAATATAATTTTGCGGTTTTAGTAGAAAAATACATATTCATGACTTTGGCGAGAAATTTAATTTTGTGATTTTAACGAGAAAAAATAATTTTGTGGTTTTGTTGGGAAATGAATTTTGCGGTTTTGGCGGGAATATGCGGTTTTGTGGTCTTAGTGTGATAATGTGTTTTTTACGTTTTTGGAAGAGAAATGTTTTTTGCGTTTTTTGCAGTTTTGTGGAAAATGTGTTTTTTTGTGGTTTTTGACAGAAAAATGTGTTTTTGTAGTTTTTGACGGGAAAATGTGTTTTTATGGTTTTGGCAGGAAAATTCTTTATGCAGTTTCTACGGGAAGATGAGTTTTGCAGTTTTGGCGTTTGGCGGAAAAATGTGTTTTGTGCAGTTTTGGCGGAAAAAGTGTTTTTGACAAGAAAAAGCGCTTTTGCGGTTTTTGGTGGGTAGTGCGTTTTGCGGTCTTGGCGGGGAAATATTTTTAGCGGTTTGGCCAGAAAATGCGCTTTTACCGTTTTGACAGAAAAATGTGTTTTTGTGGTTTTGGCGGAAAATGAGTTTTGGCGATTTTGGTGGAAAAGTGTGTGTTTTTGCGGTCTTGACGGGAAATGTGTTTTAACGCAGAAGTGCATTTTGTAGTTTTGGCGGAAATATGTTTTTGTGGTTTGGCGAAAAATGTATTTTTGCGTTTTTTTGTGTTTTTGCGGGAAAATGTGTTTTGTGGTTTTGGCGGAAAATGAGTTTTTGTGGTTTTATCATTTTGTGAGTGACAATATGATATTATTTTTGAGTTTGTAATTTGTGAATTATATTAGGGGTATAATAGACATTATATCATTTTGAAATAACCATCATCATCTAGATGGTTCAATTTGGTTCAACTGGCTGATTAAAAATTAAGCTTAAATTTATAAAACTCATCCAGATAAACCATATAGATGATTGTTAGGGTCAAAATCGGTAATTTCAAAATTAACGTCCAAGATTGCTACGACATCTTTAACGAAACTTACCCAGAATAACTTCGGAAAAATCTCAAGGAATAAGCTCTGAATCAACAAGAAGTAGACGAGGCTATGAACAGCGCAAAGAAGGTTGAGGCATGCTCTCCCGTCCATGCCTCGTTGCCAGCAGGTGACCACACTCGTGCCAGTAGGCGACCACGCTCGTCGCCAGCACTCGACGAGGCTCCTTCCCTGCCTCATCGCCAGCTGGGACCAGGCTCGTAGCCAGCAGGCAACGAGTCTCCTTCCCTGCCTTGTCGCCACCATACCTTAGGAAATTGTTGTTAGCTTTAGGAGAACTTAGGATTTAGGCGGTTAGACTAGCGACTTTGATACATAAAACGTTTTACTGCTTTGCTCTCTTGTTCTCCATTTTTGATGAATTTCTGTCCATCCTATTTTTGGTGAAAATTGTGTAAACTTACTTCGTATTAATCAATAAAACACCACTGTGCAATCTCTTACGATATTTTGTTATTCACTTTTTCGTATTCGTGAGATTGCGCAGGGAATCCAGATCCTCAAGGAAAGTCGAGAATCTTGGCTTTCCTCCGTTTACTAAAGTCTACAGTGCAAAATTTGGTTCCCACAGTTTGGCGCTTGAAGGAGGGGTCAGATTGTCTAACTCCAAATCATCAAATAGACAAAAGACAATATGTCTCACAGGGCATGCAGCAACATCATATCTTTCAAAAACAGGGCAACGTCCGATCTGGATAAACCCCGCAACGATCTCCTGGTCATCGAATTGAAAATCCGAGATATCGACGTAGGAAGAATATTAGTCGACAAAGGAAGATCAGCTGATATCATCTTTAAAAGTACCCTCGAGAGAATGAAAATCAGACTAACTAAAATCGCAGAAAGTCTGAGCCCAATAGTGTGATTCTCAGGGGAAATTACTATGACCCTCGTCCTAATTAACCTCTCGGTTAAAGCTAGGAGTAATAACAAGGTAGTGGAAGTTTTGGTCATTAACCTCCCTACACCATACAATGCAATCATGGGCATTCCTTGGCTAAACTCCATGCAAGCTATTCCGTCAACATACCACCTATGCCTTAAGTTTCCAACTCCAGAAGGAATCGAAACAATCTGGGGAGATCGACAAGTATCACAAATTTCTTTCTCTATGGAATTAAAACGAAAACATTCCAAGCGGAAACTTCTTCAAAAAAGAGAAGGAAGTCAATTCCCGACAAAGTCACCCCTGAACAAGACAAAATGAAAATATTTTGCAATTACGGAAAGCTGAGGTCTTAAAAGAAAAACGTGAGCCGACTTGCGAAACTGTGATTTCGGTATGCCTCGACGATGAGTTCCCTGAGCGTTGCATCGAGATAGGCGCTAACCTCCGTGAACAATTGAAAACGGAACTCATAACCTACCTAAAGGAGAACCTTCACATGTTCGCCTGAGCTACATAGGATTGACATCAACATAACATGTCACGAACTTAATGTGGACCCAACTTTCAAACCAGTCACACAAAAGAGACAAAATTTAGGATCAGAACGCGCCGCTGCAGTCAATGATGAAGTCGAAAGACTTTTAAAATTCAGATCGATAATAGAGATTAGGTATCCCGACTCGCTTGCTAATCCCGTGGTGATCAAAAAGAAAACAAAAAGTAATGAATCTGCGTTGATTTTACCGACCTTAACAAAGGATGTCCAAAATATAGCTTTCCCTTGCTGCACATCGACTGCCTAGTCAAAGCGATAGTAGGAAAGAAGCTCCTATCATTCATTGACGCTTTCTCCGGATACAATCAGATCATCATGAGCCCATACAACCGTGAGAAAAACGGCTTTCATCACTGATCGCGGCACATATTGTTACAAAGTGATGCCATTTGGTGTCAAGAATGAAGATGTGACCTATCAACAACTCGTAAATCTTATGTTTTCCGAGAAAATCGGAAAAAAACTATGGAAATTTACATTGACGATATGCTCGTAAAATCTCCCGAAGAACACCAACACATCGACCATTTACGAGAATGCTTCAAGGGACTGAACCTACACACTATGAAACTGAACCCCACCAAATGCCGGTTTGCTGTAGCATCGGGCGAATTCCTCGGATACCACGTCATACCGAGGAATTGAGGCTAACCCGAAGCAGATCAACGCAGTAATCAAAATGGCTTCCCCGAAAATAAATGAGAAGTGCAAAAGGCTTAACAGTCAGAGGCGCAGCACTCAATCCCTTCATCTTGAGATCGACGGTTAAGTGCTTACCTTTCTATAACACCCTGAAAGGAAATAAGAAATTTGAATGGTATGAGGAGTGCGAAAAAGCTTTCAGTAAGCTATAGCATTATCTGAGGACCCCTCCAGTTCTCGTGAAACCCGTTGTGGGGAACCCTTATTTCTCTATATTGCGGTGTCCGCAGCAGCGGTAAGCGACGTTCTTACGTAAGTAAAACTTTGACAGATGCCGAGACACGATACCCACTGATGGAGAAGCTGGCGCTCGCTGTCATAATGTCAGCTCGAAAGTTAAGACTATACATCCAATCACACACAATCATAATCCTCACCACATTCCCTCTTTGAATGATTTTGCATAGTGCCAGTCAATCTCCGGTAGCAAAATGGGCAGTCAAGCTAAGTGAATACGGTATCGAGTACTGAAACAAGAACTTGCGCAAAATCACAAGTCCTCGTCGATGTCTTGGTAGAACTCCCAATGGAGAGCATGACAAATCAAGAACCAAACTTGACCTGGAACCTTCACGTCGACGGATCTTTGTCCAAACAAGGTTCATGAATCGGAAATTTACTCACATCACCAATAGAGGAACAGTCGTTTCGACTAATTTTCCACTCTTCAAATAATGAAGCCGGATACGAAGCATTTATTGATGGACTACGATTTGCTCACGGGTTCAAGATACACAACATTCACGCCTACTGTGATACTCAAACTGTCCCAAATAAATTTTGTGGCGAGTACGAAGCCAGACACGAAAGTATGGACTCTTCCAGAATCTCTCCCAGAATTTTGATCAATTCTCTCTCACAGGGATCCTCCGCGCGGAAAATGCGCAGGCCGGTGCTTTTGCGGTCCTGGCGTCAAGCTCAGATCCAGGCCTTACACGAGTAATTCCCATGTAGTTCATAGAACACCCGAGCTTTAGACCACCAATCGTCGCAAACTTAATCCATTCGCAAGACGACGACATCGACGAAATCAATACTCAACCTGAAGATGATTCAAACAATCTGAATATGGCTGAGATAAACCATGGTGGAAACGATTCAATCATACATCACCGAGGAACACTCCCTTCAGAGAAATGGGCGGCCCAAAAAATCAAAACCCACGCCGCACAATACGTCCTAGAAGACGGAGAAATCTATAAATGGAAATTCTCCAGACCGTTTATGACGTGCGTTGGGGGAGACAAAGCACAGAAAATCACGGAAGATTTCCACTCTGGATCTTGCGGAAATCACTCCGGCGGGAGATCCCTCGCAATCAAAATAAAACGCCATGGCTACTATTGGCCAACGATGATCAAAGATTGCGAGAAATTAACACGAAATTGCGAAAAATGCCACAAACATGCGCCAATAATCCATCAACCTGTGGAGGTTCTTTTGCCCATTTCGGCACCATACTCATTCATGCGATGGTCAATGGATATCGTCGGCCCCATGTAAAGCTAAATAGAAACGTTTCACGCTAGTCTTAACAGAATTCTTTTCAAAACGGGTTGAAGCAGATTCATACACAAGCATCAAAAATGTACAAGTCGTAAGCTTCATATGGAGAAATATTATCTGCATACATGGATTCCCATACAAGATCATAACAGGCAGTGGATCTCAGTTCATCTCAACCAGATTCGAGGCATTTTGTAAAAGTGGAAGACACGATTGACTAAATCAACTCCCAGATATCCGTAAGGCCATGGCAAGGCTGAAACTGTTAAAAAAACATCCTAGATGGACATAAGAAACTCTTGAACGCCAAAAAGGTTCGATGGGCAGAAAAACTCGAATGAGTCTTATGGTCCAAACAAATGACTCCAAGATGAGCAACGAGAGACACCTTTCGCCCTCGTATATGGGTCAGAATACATGATCCCGGCGAAGTCGAGTTCTCCAGAATACGAAATAGACTACTCCCTGAACGAGGAGACTTGGACAATCTGATGCTGCTAGATGATCTTGACCTCATCAACGAGCGCCGAGATGAGGCACTCATACGAATTCAAAACTATCAACAGTCGGCCGAAAAGTACTACAACTCAAATGTACGTAGCCGCATGTTCAAGGAATGCGATCTAGTCCTAAAGTTTTCCAAAACACCACCGAATGAAACACAAGAAAACTCGGAGCAAACTGAGAAAGACTGTACAAAATCATAAAAGTGGTTCGACCAAGAGCGTACAAATTCGCCAACATGCAGGACGGCGAGATTCCAAGAACCTGGAATGCAATGCACCTCAGAGAATACTACCACTGATCGATCACATCGCAGCAAACTAAAGTACAAGAAAGCTTGGTCCTTATAAGGGATACGCAGGCAACTCGTCACAAGATGATTTTATATGTCCCCCTCTCCAAAAAAGGGGAGGAGTAGGTACATATACATATACTCATATACTCCTACATTGAAAAATATCCATGCTCTTGTACTCGATATTTTTAAAAAATCCGCAGCAATACAGGAAACATGGTCTGACTTCAAAGTCTCTCACTAATTTCTTATCTCACTAACGCTTTCTATATCAAACAATACATAACGGCTACCAACAAGCAGTCTACAAATCGCTTATTTTTGCCCGAATAATAACCAATCATCCAATAACCCGAAAAGTGGATATCATACGAAAAACATTCATAGACAAATCAAACAAACAATTAATAAACTCTTCAAGAGCGCAAATTTTTCAAACATGAAATGCGGCATACGAAAAGAAAAACCACATCCTCAACATCGCGAGATGTCGCAAATGCCTGAACGATCATTTTTCAAATAAAAAATATCTTCCTTGACAAAATCCCCATCTCGTAAGATCAAAACATCTTTCGCACTAACATCTTCTCAAACACATATCCTTCACGAAGGCTAAACCTCAAACGGTAACACTTACCATTCCGTTTGTTGCTGATCACAACAAAAGTAATCCAACTTCCTAAACAAACTTAGCCATCTCCCACCCCCATAGAGATGAGCTCTGAGACATTCAACACAAGGATAATAGGGCGATATAAAAGAAATCCAAAATTTTGGTCAGCATATCTAGACAACTTCGAAATTATCTTTGGAGATATGCCCAGTTCCCAATCGATACAAGTCACAGAAGCCGAGAACTTTTTCAGACTTCAATATTGAGACGGAATAAGGTCAAAACCGCAATAGGTGATTTAAGCCGAAAAGTCATCGCAAGCCCTAAACTGATAGTAAACCTAAGTCTTTCCTTAAAACCATCACACTGATCTCGAACATCTCAAGGCATAGTATCAATAAACCGATACCAGATTCCAAAACAGGTCTCTTCGTTTGTATTAATACGTTCATGAGACTCCGCAAACTAAAAATGTTCTAGCATTCTCACCTTAAACGAATAACGAATGTAACAGTCCACTAAGCGTTACAAATGAGATGACAACTCATATTCTTTCCCTCTACATCTGCATAAAGTTACTCATATGTTGTCAACGGAAAAACGCAGTTCATTAAAAAGAAGCCGCAGAGCAGCATGGATTCAAATTCAAACACGACCAGTCCTGAAACAAAAACATGGCCACACTCGGCCAAAACAAACACAAACGAAAACATAAAGATTAAACGTCTCTGACAGGACTACAACCTCACTCGTCCTCCATAGATGGAACCTCGCCCACACCGATTACCTCATTAGGGTTTGGGGCCGCATCATCTCCACCCCCTCAACCGCGTCATGAGGTTCGACACCTACGGGTTCCTAATTCTCGGGATCATTGGAAGACAATAGAAGGATACAATTGGATTTCAGGCCGGTGAAGATCAAGTCAAAGTTTCCCTCAATGGTTGGCAGGTTTTGTTTGCGTGCGGATAGTTTGGCCTCTTTGGCCTGCCAAGACAAGGCCTCTCCGCTCCGAAATAGCTGAATCTCGCTCACCCCTCCCTCAATGACCGCCAGGGCAAAGTCCATGCTGCGAACATCCATCAGGGAGTCAACAGAGTTGTTGATTCTTGTCAAACAAGTCTGAAACTTGGCGTATAAAACGCCCTTCACCTCATCCTTAGCCTCCTCAACCCCGCAACTCGTTCAGGCTCCTCCCCTTTGAATCTGATGCTGTAGGCAGCGCACCTCCAAAGCCTTAGTCTTCTTAGCTTAATTTGCCTTAAGAAAAGAGCTTCCAGTCTTCCTGAGATCCCTCTCGAGCTCATCGATTTGATTTTCCAACTGCGACACCTTGAGGGAATAAGCACCCTTGGCAACCTTCAACTTCGCCTCAAACTGAAATGATTTGTCATGCAACTCGAAAGCTCCCTCGTAAGTCATTCAACCTCGGACCCGCTGTCTTTAATCATCCCATCGATCAAAGACACAAACTCGACAAACAAAAAAATAATAAGAGGAGAGCCAACATACCTTAACCGGACTCTCCCAAAGGTGAAGGCTCGGCCTTAACTCCCCTGACGCATCTTCTCTTCTTAGCCGCATCAGGATTGGCACAGGGCCTCTTGCGACCCTTTGGTGTAACACTGGGAGTAGCGCTGGGAGCACGCAGTCCAAAAACAATCTCTCTCTTGGCTGGAGGAGGGGGCATTGATTCAGGAGCTTGCTTGGTCTCCACAACAGGGATCGGAGATGTAGACAAGCCCGACGGTTGTGCCACTGCCTTGGCCGCAGGTGCAAGTGCGTTAGCCACACCATCAACCTCAGAAGGAGGTGGTAACTCGGCCGTAGGAGCCAAGGCGCCAGTTGGGACATGATAGTTACGAATCAACGTGAGAGGAATTCTCCAACTCGGCATCACAAAATGTCAACTTGTCCTGAAAAGAAAGAAACTCAACCTTGTGAGTCGGAACAACACCAGTAACGGGAGAACGCTATGAACTTGCACGAAGGACATCGCTCATCTCAGCGTCATGGGTTCTTTGTTCGTCACGAGAGGAAGACATATTAGTTTAGAGAAGCTCTCGAGAAAATAAAGGTAGATAGGTTTTGCGAAAGTGTGAAATGAATGGAGGATGAGAGTTCAATACTTATAGGGATGAAAACATCTCAGCAATAAAATTATCAGCATTCCTGGCTGTAGATTCTGATTAAAAGTGTATCACTAGTTCGAAAGAATCACGCTCAAAACTTATGAGATGGGTGCTAACAGTTGGGTCAAAGTCAGTAATCTCGAAATCAACTTCTAAGATTGCTACACTATCCTTTAAGAAACTCACTCGGAATAACTCTGAGAAAATCTTAAGGGATAAGCTCCAAAGCAACAAGAAGAAGACGAGGCTATGAACATCACAAAGAAGGTTGAGGCGATGCTCTCTTGTTTCTGCCTTGTCGCCAGCAAGCGACGAGGCTCCTTTCCTGCCTCGTTACTAGTAAAATGTTTAGAGAATCTGAGTTTGGATGAATGTCTAGAGAGGCTTTAAGAAGATTAGAAGAAAGACTTAAGAAAATCCGAGACTAATAAGGAACCATGACTAAGAGACTATGAGAATGCTTAAGAACTGTCTAAGTATTATTGATGATGAGGTTACAATATTTATAGAGAGGTTACAAAAGCTTGATGAGAAAAAGATAAGGTTGAGCGTGTGTAGTCAAAGGAGGAGGAGCGTGCTAATATGACTCCTTGTAGAATCATCTGTCTCACCTTATGGCAATCCACCTCAATATGTTTGGTCCTCTCATGAAACACCGATTTGGAGGAAATGTGGATGGCAGCTTGGTTGCCACAATACATGGTCATAGGTGTAGCTTGATCAGTCTCCAAATGCTTTAGTATTCCCTTGATCCAAACTAACTCATTTGTCAGCTTCAACATTGATCTATCTCGGCTTCTGCACTAGAACATGAGACCCCCTTCTGCTTCTTTCTCTTCCATGTAACCAAGTTTCCACCAATGAAGGTACAATAGCCATTAGTAGACTTTCTATCATCTCTATCACCAGCCCAATCCGCATCACAGTAACCAACAACTTTGGTGCTCTCATTGCAACCCATCTAGACTCCTTGATCCAGTGATCCATTCAGGTACATCATAATCCTTTCCACTATGTACCAATGATGTTCCTTTGCAACTTGCATATGTTGGCTCACCTGATTCACATAAAAACATATATCAGGCCGTGTAATAGTTAAGTATATCAACTTACGAACAAGCTTTCAATAAGCTTAGTATCATGCAATGACTTGCTATCTTCAATCTCCCCCTCACGGGGGATGTTGTACTCATCTTCAAGAGGCAGCTTGGATGTCTTTACTCCATATTTTCCTGCATCTTTCAAAAGATCAAGTGTAAACTTTCTTTGCGACATAAACAATCCTTCTGCGGATCTACATATCTCAATTCAAAGGAAGTATTTCATCTCTCCCAAGTCTTTAATTTCAAAACATTGACTTAAGGAAATCCTCGGTTGATTTGATATCAACTTTATCACTTTCAGTGATAATGATACCATCAATATACACAAGGATTACAAGGGTTGTGAGAGTGAAGAGGGTGTGGTCAATTTAAGACTTCCTAAACCATTTACTATTCAAGGTTGTACGTAACTTATTATATTAGGCTCTTTGCGACTGCTTAAGACAATAGATAGCCTTATTTAGCCTCAACACATTTCTCTTCTTGACCAAGTGTTCCCAAACAGGTGGAGGATGCATGTAAACTTCATCTTCAAGCTCTCCTTGTAAGAAAGCATTCTTCACATCCATCTACCAAAGACCCCATTCGAGGTTCAATGCCAAGGGCACACAATTATGATTGTCTGAAGCTTGGCCTCTGGTGCAAAAGTATCAATGTAATCCTCTCTATACGTTTGAGTAAACCCACTTGCCACCAGTCTGGTTTATTCCTATTAACCTTCCCATTTTCAAGATATTTGATAGTGACGATTCATCTACTAGACACAACCTTCTTCCCTTTTGGTAATTCACTCTCATGCCAAGTGTCATTCTTGATTATAGCATTGGCCTCATCTCCTACTGATTCTCTCCATGCCTTGTCTAACATAGCTTCTTCATATGATTTAGGAATGCGGCTTTCATCTAGGATGATCATGAATGCACAATGCTCCTCAGAATACTTAGCAAAAGAACACACAGCTTGAGAAGGATGCTCCACGGCTTGTGCATTGTAGTAAGTTCATGTACTTTTAAGCTTGGTGGTTCCTTCCTCAATCTTTCACTTCTTCTCAATGGGATTAATGAAGTTGACTCACTAGCCTACTCCACTTCTTTCACCTGGTCCTCTCTTTCATTCACTTGTTCAACACCATCCTTCTGTGATATGGTACCTCATGTGGGAAGGATCTATTTTTTTTGTCCACATTTTTTTGGTTCACCTGGCCTTGGTACACGCGGCTCATTTGGACCCTTTCCACCATAATCTATCCCAACCTCTTCTTCAACTTGTTTCCCTCCACCTTGATTATGAAAGTCTGCACTAGGTTCATCATTCCCCCTCTCATGGTCGAGGTGGGGTGATTGTTGTGCACTAGTCTTTATTGGAGGTGTCTCTTTTCTAGTCCTTTGATCCTGGGTAACATTAATACAAAGTTCTTCTAGTATCATCTTTACATTAGCTGACATATCTGGTTCTTGAGATAACTCCTCCAAATGTGTCCACTTCTATTCTTCATAGTAGTCTTTTGTTTCCACAAACTTCACATCCCTTGATACTAACACCCTTCTACTCGCTGGATCATAGCATTTCTACCCCTTCTGAGTGGTTGAATATCCAATAAACATGGCCTTGATACTATAGGCTTCAAGCTTGTTATACAACTCCCCAGGAACCAGCACAAAGAAAAGACAACAAAACACCCGGAGATAGTCCATTAGAGGTTTGTACTTGTTCAAAACCTCAAAAGGAGAATGATCTTGAAGAACTTTGGTCGGAAATTTGGTTGATAAGGTAGCAAGTTGATGCCACAGCATCACTCCAGAAACGTTCGGGAACATTAGAGTGAAACATCATTGACCTTGCAACCTCCATAAGATATCGATTATTTCTTTCGGCCACACCATTCTGTTGAAGAGTGTAGGGACAGCCTGTTTGATGAAGAATCCCATGTTGGGCAACTTGAAAGCATGGCTTGTATACTCCCTGCCATTATCTGATCTAAAAAATTTAAGTTTGGCATTGTAATGGTGTGTCACATAAGTTTGAAAATTTTTAAATGCTTCAAAAACCCTTTCCTTAGATGGCATCAAAGTTATCTAGGTGTATTTAGATTTTTCATCAATGAATGTCACAAAGTACTTATGATTATCCCTAGACAAGGAAGGTGTAGTCCAAACAACCGAATGAACAAGATCAAAGCATTTATCATAAGTAGTACTAGAAGTGAGAAAAACAGTCTTACAATGCTTGCCTAAAATGCAAGCTTCACAGTCCTTAATTTTTTCAAAAAAAAAACACCTGGAAACATAATGTTCAAAGCTCTAACATGAGGATGACCTATTCTAGCATGCTACAAGGCATCTTTATTCAACATAGAAGCAGAAGTAAACGAGCATGTATAATCAGGAACATGAGTAAGATCTTCTAGTATATATAGGTCTCTCTTGGTTACTCATTTCCCAATCAATTTACTGCTCCCAATATCCTGAAACTTCACATCATTAGGGCTAAAGATAGCATTGCATTGCAAATAAGAATTTCATTTCTTTACGGATAACATGCTTGAAGTAAATCCAGGCATATAGAAAGCTCTAAACTTTTTATCAAACAGTTTCAGATTGCCTACTCTCCTAATCGAGACCTTCTCACCACTAGCTATCATGACATGGCCATAAAACGGTTCATTATCTTTAATAAATCTAGTGTCGCTAATCATGTGATGAGATGCACCAGAATTAATTACCAGTTCAGGAAATACCAGCGTGAATGTGCACACCATGGTTACTCGAAACATCAGATAGTCAACACCTTCTATAGAGGTCTTAACTTAAATTACCAAGCTACGCTGGATATCACCGTGAAGGAAAGTTCAAAACTATAAAGCTTGAAGAAGCAAAGATACTGATTGAAAACGTGACCTCATGTAAAGGATTCGAGAGAATGGATGTTGAACGAAGAGATTCAGTGGAGTCTGAGGAAGAGAACCAGTTGGCTGAAGAAAAGCAACTTTGGAATTGGTTCAAGCTCTTCTAGTGAGACAAATTCAATCTCGGCCAAACAATAAGGATGAAGATTTCTCACCTAACAAGGAAAGCGAGTGGAGTCCATCGGCCTAACCGGTTTTCAGGGTCGACAATTTTGATTTAATAGTGGTAACTTCACCAGCAACTAAGATGCAGCTATGAAAGCACAGGAAGGAAAGGCAAGGTTGAGGATGAACCAAGTCTTCAAGAGACATAGGGGAATTCCCTCCAACCTCTATGGAAAAAATAGACAAAATATACTCAGAGCTGATGGAAAAGTTTGAAGCTCTGAGTGAACATATAAAAAGGTTGGACGGACAAGTTGCGTAAAATGTGGTAGCTGTCAGGAGAGAAGAAGTATTTCCCCCCGGGAGGACTGACACTAATCCAAGGCGTCAATTTAGTGTTGTAACAATGAGAAGTGGAAAATAACTCAATCCGAACATGAAGGAAAATATCACCATAGATGAATTTCTAGAAATCGAGTAAGCCTGGAAGAACGATTTGCAACCAATATCACTTGACATTACTCAGCATGGTTCAGCTCTTTTTCCATTAATGGAGAGATCAGACCAATCTAAAGAGTTATAAGAATTGCAACCCGACCTCGACAATAAAGAAGTGAAGTTAGAAATTGATTAGAATATTGATCGACAACACGAACGTGTTGATCAACACCAGATTCTTCCAGAACCCCAAACGAAATCTTCCAAACCAGTAGTGGCAAGGGTGTACAAACCCAAGCCTTCCACCCCCCCCCCAACCGGATAAAAAGATAAGCTAGAATCGGATAATACCATAGCATGAAAGCATTCGACAAAATAATTGTCGAGATGTCACTCAGTGACGCCATTAAAGTTTCACCTTCTATCAAGAAGTACATAAAGGACGTGGTGTCACAAGGTTTTCAAACAACGGAACAGAGTGTGATGATGGTTTTCGAGCAAGTAAGTGTTATTATTCATGGAAAAACCCCAGTTAAACTTCCAAACCCTAGTAGCTTTGTTCTGGATTGCAACGTCTACAATGAGTGATTTCAGAGGTCCCTCTGCGATCTAGGCTCCAATTTGAATTTAATATCTTATTTTGTTGCAATAACACTCGGGTTAACTTAGTTCAAACCCACCAGAATCACTCTTGTCCTAGCTGGTAGATCTGTTAGGATTTCATAAGGTGTCCTTGAAGACATGCCCATAAGGATAAATGAATGCCATATACCTATGGACTTCGTAGTGCTAAGGTATAGGAAATAACCTAAGGATCCCCTTATCTTGGGAAGACCATTCTTAGCCACATCCAGCGTGATCATTGATGCTAGCAACAGACGTATATGTCTTAACATCGGAGATTTGCTGATGATTTTTGACATGGAAAAACTAGTCAATAAAACTTTGAACAATGGCCAAAAAAATTTTGTAGACCATCTCTCTGAGCTAGCTGATGAATCTGTCATGGATATATGTTCTAACGATCCTTTAGAAACAGTTCTAACAGCTCCTGAAATGGACATTTTCAGTATGGATGACAGAGCTGATGAATATGCTAGACTGATAGATGCTAGTGAGGAAGTCATGCATATCGATGTCAAGGAAGAAATCAAAATTTTGTCAAGTATTGATTGATACTCTAGAAGGAGCGATCGACGCCCCCTTGCATCAAACAGTTGTAGTTCAGGATAACCTCCAAAGATTGAACTTAAACAACTTCCAGTTGGACTTTAATATGCCTTCCTCTACGATAACTCCTATCTTGTTATTGTCAACGCTAACTTGAGTAGCATAGAACTCACTTTATTGCTAAATAAGCTGGTATGTATCACAAAGCCTTTGGGTATTCCCTCGACGACATTCCATGTATGTCACCCAACTTATGCATGCATAGGATACACCTGAAAGATGAGTCAAAATCATTACTGATCATCAGAGGAGACTGAATCCGAATTTGAAGGAGGTGGTAAAGAATGAAATTATAAAACTTCTGGAAGCAGGGGTTATCTATCCTATTTTAGACAGAAATTGGGTCAGTCTAGTACATTTTGTTCGGAAGAAGGAGGAGTCACAGTGGTGAAGAATGACAAAGATGAATTGATTTTGATGAGGATTGTTACTGGGCACATTATGTGCATAGATTACATGAAGTTGAATGCTGCCACAAGAAAGGATCAATTCCCTTTACTCTTCATAGATCAAATGTTAGAAAGGCTTGCAAATCACCAATATTATTTTTCACGATGGCTATTCAAGTTTTTTCCAGATCCCTATCCATCCAGATGATCAAGAGAAGACCACTTTTACATGTCCATATGGTACATTCGCATACCGCATGGTACCCTCTGGACCTTGTAATGCTCATGCTACCTTCCAAAGATGTATGATATCCATCTTCACAGATATGATCAAAGATTTCATGGAAGTTCTTATGGACGATTTCTCGGTGTATGGATCTGATTTTAAGTCATGCCTTAACAATATGTGCAAATTTCTAGCCTGATGTGAGGAGAAGAATCTGGTCCTGGATTAGGAGAAATGCCAGTTCACGGTTAATGATGGTATTGTTCTGAGACACAAGGTTTCCGTAGCTGGTATTAAGGTGCACACAGCTCAAATCGAGGTGATGACAGGTCTGCCAGCGGCCACCAACATAAAAGGTGTAAGAAGTTTTCTAGGGCCTACTCAATTCTACAGGAGATTCATAAAAGATTTTAGAAAAATAGCTAGACCCCTCACAGCTCTCCTATGCAAAGAAGTCAAATTCAACTTCAGTCTTGAGTGCGTGAAGGCCTTTGTGGAAATAAAGTCAGCACTAATGATTGCTCTTGTTGTGCAAGCTTCAGATTGGAATTTAGCCTTCGAAATAATGTGCGATGCAAGTGATTTTGTTGTAGGCGCAGTGCTTGGGCAGAAAAAGGACAAGAAGCTCTACATTATTTACTATGCTAGTAGGACTCTCAATGATGCACAAAGGAATTATGCGACAACAGAAAATCAATTACTAGCTGTCATGTTTACTTTCAAAAAGTTTCATCCCTACCTATTTGGTTCTAAAGTCGTAGTCCACACCGACCATGCTGCCTTGAAATAATTGATGCAAAAAAAGGGATGCAAAATCGAGACTTTTGAGATGGATTCTGCTCTTGCAAGAATTTAATAATGGGAGCAGTCACGGATCAGAGTTGAAGATGAAGTCCCTATTGATGATCTCTTATCCACGGAAAATTTCTACCAAATGGAATCAACGTTTTTTGGTAATGTGCGTTTAACATCTGAAGAAGTATCAATAGATACGCAGGAAGCACTGATCGACACCTCAGAAGAAAAGCACGCCTACCAAGATAGTGATGAATTTCGCTCACAACCTTTCGCAAAATGAGTTAGATTCTCTCGGTGGTAAAATTTCAAGTTGGGGTGTGTGCGTTGAACGCAACCAGCTCAGATAGGCCATGGTACGCCGATATAGTAAATTATCTTGTTGTTGATGTAAAGCCATAAATATTTAAATGATATACCAAAACAATTTTTTGAGAGAAATCCGAAGATATCATTAGGAATAGTGCTACCTCTATAAACTTTGTTCTGATAGTATATACAGACGCTGCATTACGGAAGTTAAAGTTCCAGTTATCCTATTCCACTGCCATGGATCCAATTATGCTGCGCATTTTGCACTTTTCAAGATAGTGTCTAAAATTCTTCAAGCAGGATTTTGATGGTCCGCCATGTTTTGAGATGATCAATCCTACATAGCACAATGTGATCCCTGCCAGAGAAGAGGAAAATCAGCAAGAAGCACAAAATGAAGCCAAATTTCATACTTGAAGTGGAAGTGTCTAATTGTTGGGACATTGACGTTATGGGTCTTTTCCTTTTTTCATTCAGAAATAGATACATCCTACTCGCTGTTAACTATGTATCTAAATAGGTAGAAGCAATAGCAACTCCAAAAAATGATACTTATATAGTCATAGAACTTTTCAAAAGCATCATTTTCCCTCGATTTAGAGTTCCTCGAGTGTTCCTAAGAGATGGGGGTACTCTCTTCATCAATAAAGTGTTAAGAAGCTTCTTAAGAAACATTGAGTTCACCATCGAGTAGCTACACCTTATAATTTCTAACCCAGCAGACAAGTAGAAGTTTCCAACCTTCAGATCAAAAAAAATCTTGGGAAAAACAGTAACATCAAGAAAAGATTGGCTTGGAAAGTTGGATGATGCACTTTGAGCCTATATGACTCCATTTAAAACACCACTGGGAACTACAACGTTTCACCTACTTTATAGGAAAGCATGTAACCTACCGGTGGAGTTAGAACATAAGGCAGCAAGGGCTGTAAATATGACGAATTTCGACATCAAACCTGCTGCAAAAGGGAGATTGGTACAACTGAATGAGTTGGATGAGATTAGACACCATGCGTATGAGAATTCAAAGAACTACAAGGAGATGACAAAATCATATCATGATAAGAAGATTATTGCCAGACACTTCAAATCAAACGACCATTGTGTTCTCCCTGGTCAGGTCCCTTTACCGTCAAAGAAATCAGACCATATGGATCCAATCGTCTCTAATGGAGATGATTTCTTGGTTAATGGACAAAGAGTGAAGCATTATTGGGCAAAGGCAGAAATACTAAACAGTCAAACTATGTATTTGGGTTTGCCAGCTACTGATTGATCTGGTATGATAGTCGAGCTAACGACATAAAAAAGCGCTGAGTGGGAGGCAACTCACTGGTAAGTTTAGTTATTAAGTACAACTTAATATTTCTAAAATTTATTAGAGAATTTCCTGATTTAGGATTTTAATTCAAAGAAAAAGAAACAAATAAATTCGAGAGGTGTTGATAGACACCAATCTGTTTGTCGACACCAATCTGTTTGTTGATCGACACCCGGTATAGAGACGCTGATCCTTTAGAACTCAATACAAAACCTTCTTCACCCTTGAATTATCTCTCGGTTCTTAATTGATTTAGTCGATTCTAAGGCCTAAGCCACTCGATTGTTAACTCTCTATCTGTTTTTTTCACCAATCAACCAGTCTACAAGGGATGTTCTCAAAATCTTTTAGTTTTGAGAAATTTTAGGGTTAATAGAAAACTCGAATTAGAACTGGTATTTATGCTTGATTTAGAATAATTTAGGGTGATGGAATGATAGCCTAAGTATTATCGACTTCTATTACTGATTTTTTGTCCATTTTGATTTTGATTTGAAATCGATTGGGTTATTGCAGGCTATGTGAAAAAGTGTCGATCGACACCAATCTGTTTCTCGATCGACACTGGTTGATGTTTCATCATCCTTGCTGAATTTGTGATTATTGTCTTTGGTGCAGATGGATGCAGAAAGAAATACCAAGCGATGTTACGACCAGACCGAGAGCTCCAGCTCTGCACCACCACCACCTATGTTGTCCCGTCTTCCTTGGCCAAGGAAGAACGAGACATCATTGAGACCGTGGGTCATTTCTATAAACCCTCGGAAAGCTATGAAAACTGAGGCGTGCACTCACCGACAGATATCTTTGCAGTGGGACGACTACGACAGCTTGTACTACAACGCCTGGCATGGCGTTATCATCAAGCCCAGGGGTTTCATCGACAGAGACGTCATGAAGAAGCTAGGCCTTTATGATGACTTGAAGGAGATGTTGAGAGAGTTAGGCATGTGCACTATGGCTACGAAGTCATACGATCTTTATCTCGATCTGGTCGAGCACTTCATGGCTACAGTTTAGGTCATCTACATCAACAATCATGAGAGAGCCTGAGGGTACTCTAGCCTTCTTTATCAGAGGCATCAGATACAGGATTTCAATCTGTGACCGCTACGGCATCTACGGGTTCCAGAACCCTGAGTCTTCTTGCTGCGCAATCCCTCCATTCCCCGGACAGACAGAACTTTGGGGATTTATTCGCATTGGGTACTTTAACTCGAAGGAAGCCACTCAGTCTGAAACTTGCCATCTGACCTTATGCTATTTCGTCAAGGTCCTCGCCAACCTCTGTTATTCAAAATGGAAAGGAACAAGGTGCAGGTAAAGGAGTTGGCATTGTTGGATTACTTAGTCAGGGATTTGGTAGGCAATGACTATCTGGTTAACTGTGGGGCTGTATTTGTTGAGCACATGGTTTCACTGAAGAACAAGCCATTCACCGGGACCGACGCAAAGAAGGAGTCGGTAAGGAGTCTTCTTACACTAATTTTCAGGCACTTAAGGATTCGCCTGGATCAGACCACAGTCAAGAGCAACGGGAACTTTATGGATGAGATACATTTAAGGAGTGCCCAATGGCTGAAGGATGGACGTCTCTGGTTTTTTGTTGATGAGGCAGGACAACATTTGATAGATCTGTCTAGACGAAAGATGACAGACTTTTCTAACGATCGCTCTAGGCTAAAATTCCACCCTAACCCACACCTCCTTCTTAACCCACCCGTCAGACTCCGCAAACGAGCTGGACCTCAAGCCGCAGCCGCACCAGCTGAGGATGCTGATCCTCCAGCTGCTCTTGCACCACCGATTTCTCTTTTTCATGACTTCCCACACATTCCGGAGATACCCATTAACAGACCGTGGAGACTTTCAGCATGTTTTGGTGGATGCTCTTCAAACCATCTGGGCCAAAGTATAGGCAATGTCGAGATGCCAGTGCATGAGCCGACCACGTACCCGAGCGAGATCACCAACAGCTGCTGCATGCCCTTCACAGATTCCGAACGAGGACGAGGATACTGGTGAGGAGTAGTCTTATCTTTTTACTCCTTTACTACTTATGTTTTTGTATTCGGTTTGTTAGAATTTATATTTTCACTTATTCCCTTTTTATTATGTTATGCTACACTTTCAGACTATCTATTATCTTGTTGTTAAAGTGTGTCTGAGTGTCTAACAATGCTAACTTTGCTGAGCGATGAATCAAATACAATAATCTTGGTCACCTGACACTTTAACTTGAGAGCAGATTTATCATTTCTAAGCAGTATCAATCGACACCGTTGGTGGTGATGATCGGCACTCATGAAAAAGAAGTACAAATTTTTCATTTTATCAAATGGCTTATTTATATTTTATTTTATTTTGCCTTCTTTCGCCAATCTTAGATTGAATAACACTATGGACAGTGTTGTTTAAGTCTTGGGAGATAGTTACTGACATTGTGTTTTGTTTTGGGTGTCAGTATGTCGCTTTTAAAATTATTTTATTGAGTCAATTAGAGTCAGATGGGGACTATGAACTTTACCTTGGAACAATACCACCTAACTACATTCTAGCACCATTATGAGTTTCTGCTCTTCAGGTTGTATTCAATGGAAATGTCAAAATATATCATCCACATTTTCTGAGATTGTCTGAAGAAACCAAAGCTAACCTCCAACCTAATCAACTCTAATCACTTTTCTTGGGAGCTTGATATACAATGAATCAGATTCTTCCTGCAAGTCTGGAAAGTAAAAGTATGTGTGTTTCTGATTTCCTTCTCTCTCTCTTTTCGGTATCAAGAAAAGAAAACGTTGAAATGATTTTTTTGAGATGCAGAGGGGTAAGAAATTTTTCTATGACCCTACTATTCTAATTCAAAGGGGTGATCATACAAAGCTTGAAGCAAGGGGTAAGAACATTTCTTATGACCTTATTATTCGTCTACAATTTGCTGTATAAAATTTTTTTAAAAACAAATCAGAAAAGAAAAGAGAAAAGATTCAGAGTAGAGAGAAAGAGAGAAGAAATGAATCAGAGAAGACTGCATGTGTGCTTAGATATTTGCTTGAGTAAGAGTCCATATGTCTTTTGATCGATATTCCCAAAATAAAGTCTACACTTTTATATTTAAAAATGAGGTTAGTAGAGAGGTATATCAAATGGTGTCTAGTATAGTTGTGGTATGGAAGGTTTCTAGGTTGGGGCTGAATACATGGAAATGCCTCAGATGTGGTTGAAACATAGTTGAGGTGATATTAGTGTTCTAAACAGTTGGTGAGTCCCTGCATTTCAAACTATTTCAACATATTCATTTAATGTTTTGCTTAAGGACAAGTAAAAAGTAAGTCTGGGGGACTTGATGTGTCATGGTTTTTACTTGTTTTCAGCCATGATATAAATATGTTTTATAGTCTTTTATATGAATTTGGAGTTGTTTTAGAGTCTTTTCAGGTTTGGGTACTTATTGGACGTGAATAGAGCTTTTGGATCGTTTTGGAACTTTGAGAAAAGCTCTCCTGAAAACTTGAAGTCAGAGCATGTTCTTACGAGAAGTGTCAATCGATGCCACTCATATTTTTTGATCGATACCACATCAATCCACGGTTTTAATGATGATTTGAGGAAATTACAAGTTTTACCTAGAAGTTCCCTAAATTTTACAACAAGTCCCCGGCCAAATATTAGACTATTTATTAGGGTTTTCAACAGATATGTAATCTATGCTTCATATTATTCTAGAGGAGAGAGCTTAAGATTAGAGAGAGAGAAATTTGAACCCCTTCAGAGAGAAGATCTTGAACTCCTTTGTTTCTCTACTCTTTCTAGTCTATTTTATGCAATTTATGTAAACTAACATTATGTTCTTTATTATTATGTATGAGTAGTTCTATTGTCAGATTTAAGGTTGCTTGATGGTTTGCTAAATCTGTATTGTTATTTGAGAAAACCATTAGTTCTTTATCAAGTTGTTCTTACTTCTACGTCTAAGACTGGTCACCTTAAACTTAGATAATAGGATTAATTAGCCCAAGCGAGAGCTTGGTCTTTTACTTATTTTGAAAATAAGATGACCTAACCGGCTAGGCGCATACGAGAGTTGGTCTATGTGGTTTTAGAACATATCAAACATGTTCGCTAAAGCTTGTTTAGGGAATGGTTCATTTTTCTTGCTTGTGTCCTTTATTGAACCAAAGACACATGTTTAAGCATTGTGTGATGAATAATGGATCATTGCAATAGAACAAGAGCTGGAGCAGCTTGTGACGAATGATGTGTGGGAACTAGTAGTTCGTCTTGAGGGTGTGAATGTGGTTGGAACCAAGTAGATCTTCTACAATAATATTGATGGACATGGAGAGGTATTTCGCATCAAGGAAAGATTGGTAGTCCAAGGGTATTCTCAGGTAGAAGGAGTAGATTTTGAAGAAACCTTTTCACGAGTTGATATACTTGAATCCATACGGTTGTTTCTAGGAACGGAATGCATTCTGAACTTCAACGTGTATCAAATGGATGTGAAAAGTGAATTTCTGAATAGTGTACTATAAGAGGAAGTGTATCTAGAGCAGACAAAAGGATTTGAAGATCATGGTCACTGGAATCACGTTTATCAGTTGAACAATGCACTATATGAAATGATACAATCACCACGACCATCACTAGATCTTGGTTGACAATGGGTACATAAGAGGAAGTGTTTACAAGACGTTGTTCTTCACAGAACACAAGAAAGGCATCATGATTGTCAAAATCTATGTGGATAATATCATCTTTGGGAGCATTTCTCGGAGGCTCGTTGATGATTTTGTGCATAACATGACTTGAGAATTTGAAACTAACATGGTCGGTGAACTGATGTACTTTATGGGAGTTCGGATCTCAGAGCACGTATGCTCACAGCCTGGTGAAACAATTTGGGTTTAAGAATACCAAGGAATCACATACTCGAACACTAAAATCAAATTGTCACGACATGAAGCAGAAGATGTAGATGTAAAAATCTACATAGAAATGATTGGCAGTATGTGTACCTCACAACAAGTAGGCCAGACTTGTCAAATGAGAACATTTTTGACTATTGTGATGCATACTAGGTGGGATGTATTGATGACAGAAAGAGTATGAGTGGAGCATGTTTCTTCCTTGAAAACAATCTCACATTGTGGTTGATCAAGAAGCAAAACTCAGTATTACTTTCTACTGCGGAGACTGAATGTGTTGCGAAGGTTAGCTATTGTACACAACTCATCTTGATAAAACAGATGTCGGCTGAATATGGGATGCATTTTGGTCCCTTACTTGTACATTGTAACAAAAAAAAGTGCTATTGATTTCTGGAAAAAAAAATCAAGTCCAACATTCAAGGACAAAGCACTTCGACATCATGCACCACTTCATAAGGTATTTGGTTGAAGATAAACAAGTAGTGATCGAGCATGTTGTTACTGATTCGCAATTGGCTGATATGTTTACTAATCCTCTGGAATTTAATTGATTTATCACAATAAGAAATGCCATAGGAGTATGTAACCTTGATTTTTAAGAAAAGTTGTGCAAGGAGTGATAGAGGTACTGGTTTAGGATATGCATATGATTCAAATTATGTTTGGAACTTGCAAACGATGTGGAAAAGAACTGCATGGTGTGCCGTCAATTCTGAAAGGTACATGTTTCACATGAATAGAAGTACAAACCACGAAGAGCTAGTTACATAAAAATGCTCAACAAAAAAAGGAAAAAAAGATAAAGAAAATAAAGAAAAAGAAGCCTTGGGGTTGCACATTCATGCATGATAAAGGTTGAAAACCTTCAGAATTAATGAAGGAAGAATAATGAAGGTAACAAAAAAAACAATTATGTGCACCATATCTTACAATCTAAAAGAGTCCAAGCATCTAGAATCAAGTGTTGAGTCACATCATGTCGTACATCTCAAAAGGTAAAAAGTATGATTCAATAAAAATGAATGTGTGTGTCGATTACGTACTTAGCCAATCGTGAATCGTAATGCATGTGAAGTTGCTATCCTTTTACTGATTAAATTTGAGAATGTAGTTGCATGATAAATATGGACTTGGTTGAAATATTTTATAAGTACATGTGCTCAACAGGAAAGGAATAAAAAAGGAGGGACCAGAGTTGCAAATATAGAATACTTGATTGTTGTTCACTTTAAATCAGTATTACACAAACCCTAAAATGGCTCTTTTGTTTCAAAAATTGTTCAAACCGCTCTTCTCCTCAAAATCTCTCTCAAATCTGTTATCAACATTCATCAAATTCATAGGGAAATCAAAGAAAATGAAGCACATAGGAGCCACAACTAAAGAACCACCACATGTAAGTGATGATCAAGTCGTCCCTAACTTGTTGATGAAGAAGATGAATAAGCTCCTCTTAGGAACAATCCACCTGTCTTGACTACTTTATCAAAGATAACTAAGGAGATTGAGTCGTTTAATACTGAACCGTAGAAGGATCTATTAGAGGGGAGTGACGAGCATCAAGGAACTTATGCTGGTGTCAAAGATCTGACGAAGCTGATGGTTGAAACACCGCCTGAATCAGAATTGATCTCAACAAAATCAACAGAGGCTCTCTCGACTACTTCAGATCCGGTGATTCCATCCACCAAAATATATCTCTGACAAGGTACACGATGAAACTTCAGAGACTAGTCAACAAACAAAGTCAATTCGGAGTATTTGTAAGAAGATCCAAGTGAAGCTGAATCAGAATTTGAAAATGACAAAGAAATAACACCAACAGTTAAGGATGAAGAAATGGTCTCTCTTGGCTCATCTTGTGATGAGGAACCCTTAATGGAAATTTGTAAGAATAAAGTTCTAACGAAACTATGATTGGCACATTCCAAGTGAGAAAAAACTAAGGCATCAACCGTTCCCACTCAATCTTAGTTCCTTCGGTCAGAGGATGCATCTAATTCCCATGCCTTCAAAAGAATACATATGTCTCTAGCCGTGTTCACTAAAAAATAATGCCTGACAGGGATGCTTCTTTGGGTCTGTTGCAGTTAAACAAATGTATAGTTCATGATTCGGAGTGTAATTTTTGAATGAACCATTGATGTAGATGAGGTTTATCAGTGGGGCTATATATGTGGAAGTAATTAAGAAAGAATCGATGGATTCGATAGTCTCTCCTCTTGTTAGCTATGTCGATCAAGTTGTGGCTGAGTTTTATGCTTGTCTACTAACCACTACGATTAAAGCAAATAATGACCCATTGAATTCTTACTCAGAGGCCATGCGTATACCTTCTCTTTGTCAATCATCATTTAGTATATTGATCTTCCTTCTCTCACACACGAGGAGGAACAAGAGAATGATGTGATTGATTAAGTTTATGTTACTTAGCTGGTTGAATTCCTTACTAAAGGAACTAAAGACTGAGCAAATCTGAATACAATTGATCTCTCTCCATATTATGGGCTTCTCATGATCATTGCTGCTAATACATAAATTCTATCAATTGACAAGACTCATGTCTCTGTGGATAGAGCAAGGATGGTCTACAAGATGTCTCATAGAATTTGAGTTGACATTGGGAGCTTGATGTACAAACAGAACGTGATTCTAGGAATTCTCCAAAAGAACGACTCTCGCTGGCTGATATTTCATCTACTGATCACATGGATACTTCAGAAACAGCATCAACCGCATCCCAGGGCAGCAGAAATTCCGTCTCATTCGGTACCAAAGAATAAGCGAGTTGGTGAGAAAAGTGAACATATCAAGAGTAAAGCCAAGGGAAAGGCTAAATAAGTGTCTAGTGGCTGAACTTCAAATCGTTCTACTTGAACTCCACCAGTAGGAACATCAGCATCCAGTTCATGTGCCAGGTTAGGCCTTAAACGTGTGTCCATCTATGAGCTCGGGTCCATTCAAGCGACTCATGGACTGGTTTTTCATGAAATTTTGCTAGATACTCATCAGGATACAGCTAAGGCTCTCCAAACTCTTATTGATATAGTTCATGACCACATTCGATCAAGTGCATATTAGTTTTTCTGATCTTTTTGCTGATTTATCCTGCTAATATATGTGTTTTAACTCATGTGATCATGAAGGGGATAAGAAGAGGGTTGAGATGAAGTCTACTCTTATGGGGGAGCTTTTGTTTTTGTTTCTCTGATGATGTACTTTTGTGTTTGCCTCTGTTCTTACAATCTTACTTTATCCTATATGTTTTAGAAAATTTTGGTTTGTGGGGGAGTATTTACATGTACTGCCTTTTGATTAAGATGTATTAAATATGTGAACCCTTTTGATTAAGATTATTAAATATATTGTATTTGCCTTGATCCTTTGAATCTTGCTTGTTTGCATATTTGTGTTTGGTTGAATTGGTTGTTATTCATCTTAGGTATTTGTGAGACGCACGAATTAAAAAGGAGAAGATTGAAGATGTATGATGATAGTTGAGCTAAAGTAGTTCATGAAGTACAATATGAACTACTAGATAGAGCAAGGGTGTGACGTGGATCTTGTTGGAGTGTTCTTCAAGGTGTGAACATTAATGGAAGATTTAGCTTGGCAACAACTTAAAGAAAGTATTGGAGAAGAAGCAATCGACATTAGATAATAGGAAGATTGACTTATTCATTGAAGAACACAAAAATAAAAGTTTATATTTTGTAGATTATTAGGTATAGGTTTTCTTCTAAAGTATAAAGAGGATGTGGGCATCGAATGTACCGGTTAACACACGGAAACACTTTTTAGTTGTGAGAGTTTTGGTGAGTCTGTGTAACGTGAAACACTAAGAACTTAAGAGCATAAGTGGTTCAAGAGACATAGTACAATTCTTTGAAGATGAGTGACAAGTTCATTAAGTCAAGATTTGTCTTGAGTTTGGTAAAGAATTTTTTTTTGATAATCCAAGGGGTTCCCCACTTAGAGTGGATCATTCCCTTTGGGCCCGGTCAGGCTGAGGCGACGCTTCACCCGGGAGAGTTTTCAAACTGGACCGAAAGCAAGGGTCCAGACCTCGGGTGCCCGGAAGAGGCGCGGTAGTTTCCGCATAGGGGGAATCGAACCCGGATGGTGATTGCCACCACAGGTCCGTCCTTCCACTTGGACTACCTCGTCCGGACTGGTAAAGAATGTTTTTTAAGAAAAAACATGTATATATTTTTAAAGAAAAAACATGTATATATTTTTAAAAGGCTTAATCTAATTATATTTTTGAAAAAAATTATTCATGTGTTATTGTAAGTTCTAATTCATGTACTATATAACCCTCACATTTGCCATTTATCCGTCTACGCTAAAGCGAATGATTTTTCCAATCGGTTGGTAAAACTCTGTAACTATCCACTAAAATTTCCTAAACATAAACGATTCATTAGCTTGTCTTCACAGCTTATGGCCTATGGGGTTGACTAATTATAATCGTTTCTTTCTAGAAGCAACTTTGCACTAGACATTTTTTTCCCCGCTTGATTGAGTAAAAGTTCCATTATACCGTGCACAGTCCTAACAACTCATAACAAAGGGCGAAGGAAGAAACTTTATATAATAAAATACCTTTTTATAACAATATTGGTGGACCTAGCTAGCTAGTTATTATTTCTTTCTGTTGAATGAAAAACTTTACACATATTAACCAAAGTAAAATAACTACATATATATGAGATGGATTATGCAAGAAGATTGAAACCAGAGCGAGGATGCCAACTAAAAGCAAACTTTATTCCACTATTATCTGAAATCTCTGACGTGAATACGAAAACGGAAAATGAACGAGAAACTTAGGCTATAATACACATATATATTTGAAATGTTTCCAACTCATATAAAGAAATACTCAAAATGAAACACTTAGCTAGTCAAAAGAGTGTTAAATTAGAAAATCCGATAAGATGGCATTCAACATCAAAGAATTTTGTGAAACGATTTTAAGAATAGAACAAAAGGGGACGGTGCAAGAGATGCGTAATAAAGGGGGACTGTGTTTAGTGTGAAGTGTAATTGCCAGCATTGACCCTTTTGATATTTGGCTCCTTCTCACTTTTATAAACTTTTCGACTACGTTTTTGTAATGGTAGATCCCAACCACGGTTACTTTAACCAATTGGAGAAAAATATTATACTTTGTCAGAACCCTAGAGTTACGTTCCATAGAAAGATATGGACTATAGAAAAGAGTATCTAAACACAGTCCGGGCTTTTGACCATGGCGACAAGGCGGTTGTCATGGATCCATGGATCCACAATAATTTTTAGTGTTATTTTACTCATTATAAAGTCTATTTTAAATTTTTAAATGACTAAGTACTTGGTAAAATTATAATAAAGAATCCATAATTAACTAAAAACTAATTTACATACAATAAGATAAAATCCAAAAAAAATGGTATGTTTCACTATTTTTTAGTTCTTCCAGCTAAAAAAAATATTAATTCAGTTTAAGAAAATGCAACAAAGAAAAAAAATTTTAAAAAAATGCTTATCCCCTATATATTAAAATAGAAATATTTTTAATGAATAACCTTAAAAGTGTAAATTATTCAAATAAATGTCATTATATTGATGTGTCAACACGAGAAAGTTTCTCACATTTTCCTTTTAAATAATTCTTCTATTCTAGACATTCGACCGCATTAATTTTTTTTTTGGAACACCACTTTCATTAATACTTAAACATTCGGACTACACTTTGAAGAAGAGATAATCCTAGCTCCACGAGCAATACAATAAGGCAATACAACATAAAAAGTAGAGTAGAGAAAACTCTCGGATAAAACGACAGCGAATTCAGAGAAAAACTCGAATGCGTCAAAGCAAAGTTCACGGCATAGCCGAAGATTTGAAACTTAGTCACACTGAATCGTGACGTTAATAGCCAATCTACACCTCGGGATATCGTCGAAACAAAACCCGTTGCGTCTTCAGGTCCCAAACGAACCGCTTCACAAGACAACAATACGGTTAGAGATTTAGGCAACTTCATACGCTTAAAAGCGAGAGTGAGGGCACTTCTCATAGAGAAGACCTTTGATGATGACAAAAATGTTAGCAGTGAACCCACCAGCAAACACAGTAATAGAGGTCTCTTCAAACAAGAGGGGTATGGCATTGTATACATAGCAGTTCTAGTAAAAACTTGGATGAACTCATAGATAATCTTTATGAAACTAGTCAAAAAGATTAACCTTCCCGACCAACAAGTGCGCTGTGAAACTGTGATATTAGAAGGATCATAAGAGGTCTTTATTGGCCTTGCTAGGACTAAAGCAATGAAACATGGATCCATCTTGTTAGCCCTTTTGGCTAGGCCTCGTCTAAATCCAGTCGGAGAAGTGAGAGAGCTGCGACGGTAACACGGAGGAGATGCAACGGTTGATTGGAGGAGTGTTGGGTACACTATCCAACCTGGTGGAGGAGGATGATAGTTCGCCAGCGATGACAACCCGAACCAAGTTGAAGAACGGCGTCGGCGGTTATAACATTCAGATTCAGCAAAACCACTTTGATAGAAAATGAAGCAGAGCATCTCAGTTGAAAGCATCAGCTTCATGATTGGAATAGAGCCTTTCAGCGAAAGGATACTCGTCAGAGAACCGGTATGGAAGACACGGTGAGAAGTGATGGCATTTGCGCCATTCCAGGAACCCCCAGAGAAAGAGTCGTTTCCGGAGGACGTCACCCGACACCTTGAGACCACGACGGACCCCTCAGGCAGCGACGACTTCGTTTCCGGAAAAGAAGATTCAAGACGACAGAGTGAAGTCTTGTTAAAGAGCTCAGGCACCAGATCTAAGTCAACGGAGGAGTGAGCAGAAGTGGAGGTGACCGGCAACTGAACAGAAGCCGGAGCAGCCTCCAACGGTTTCTATTAACCAACTATACCATATAATATAATTTAACTCCTATAATTTTTATATAACTCAAGTAATGAAATATTTTCGTTGATTGAACATGTATTAGATTATCACGTTTGTAAATTAATGTTTTTTTCCGTGAGGAGTTTTCAAAATAAAATGTTTGACAACAGTCATTATCCCTTATATATTAGTCATGAAGCATTACAACATGTTTTGATAGCCACGTGTTATCACAACGATGATTCTTAGAATTCTTAGAAAAATATGTTGGTCCATCTAAACATATATTATATTTTTTTACTAAACTAATTATCAAATTAATTATTAGCATATAAAAAAATATTGTTCATTATTTCTTTAGAAAAAGCTATGGAATTAACTAATAAAGATTTGATAACCATTTTTCTATCATTCATCATTTTGTTAAATTTTATATTATTAAAAAAAATTAAACAATCACATTAAGCATATAGTTAGAAAAATAGATTTTTTTCTTTTATGCTATAGTTTAAATTTTTTTAAACGATTATAAATTACTAATACTATAAATCCACAATGAAACTTTTTTATCAATGGTTTAACTTTTTTATTATAACAAAATACAAATAATCATACAATCATAGTAATATGAAGTCTCATTTAATATATCTTCAGATTAAATTTATATATATATATATATATTTCAATATCATTTAAATCAGAATATATATCATATATATAAAATACATAAACATGTTAATTTTAAAATTTGCATTGAATAGGAAACCTAAATTAATAAATAATCATATTAATAAAGATAATAATTTGATTCAGCAAATATAAAAATATTAATAAAATCATATGAGTACAAAACCTTAATTAATAAATATTTGTATTAAAACATACTATATATCTATGTCAATATCATTTAATTTTAACTATATACCATATAAATAAATAAATAATTATTTTTATTTTTTACCAACAAAAACTACTGTAAATAAAAAGAGGGAATTTTTTATTTATGTGATTACTTCAATTTAATTATATATGTAATAGTTACTCACTTCTCAGTTGTTCAATATATTTATTATTGCATAATACATAAATGAACACAAAATAAATAATAATATGTATAAATAATTTGTATACATAATTAATGTTCATTATGCGCAAGTTCGGATCTCAAATGTTATTTGATCAAATCATTTCAAAAATACAATTCTTCATATCGAAGTGAGATGGTGAATTATAACATATGAATGATAGTATTGAAATCCACTGTAAATTAAATAGATTTAAAAACAAAATATCAATAAATGTAATCTTAATCATTAACTTCATATTGACGATATATGACTATACGTATGGAAACTTATAATATGATGGTTGAACAATCAGAAATAGTATTTAGCAATTATTAATATATAAACTTTCGTACATGCGCACAGATAATCATTTAGTAAAATATTTATAAAAGAATTCATATTTAATGTTCGTCCAAGACTATTAAATTGTTTAAGACGGTCATGTTTACATTTGTATTAAAGTTAAATGTATATTTCTTATAAATGTGACCACATGCAAACTGTTATATTCTCGACCAAAAAAAGTTATGGGTTCGGTTCCGGAACTTCTCGAGAAAAAACCCTTTATATTGGGCATGCCATATATTGAGGTGCTTACGAGCATATTCAAAACCTTTTTTTTTCTCGAATGATTCAAGAACCGATTCTAAATCTCTGGCTTCTTTATCCGTCAAACTATGGTAGTTTATATTTTCATAGAAAAAAAATTGAAGAAAGGTAGCTTTTGAAAAACTCGTTTCAACATTTTTTCTTTTCTTTTCGTCGGTTAGATAAAGTTAACCCTAATTAACGGGTGCAAGACTCTTCAGTCGCAATCACCTTAACTATTTCACTTTTGTTCGTCAAAGATTAACCTAGCTAGAAAGGAGATCAACAAAGTCGCGTTGGTCAAATTTTATAGTCAAGGTCGGTCGTTAATTTACCAAATAAAGAATGAGAGATATGGATAGAAAGTTGAATAGGAAGATTCGATATAAAAACGGATTAATTTAAATAAATAGATGGAAAGGATGACGAATGGATTTTGAAAAATATATATTAGGAACGCGATCATACATAATTGAATTTGATCGCATATGCATAAAGGGCATTTTGGATGTTGACAACTGTTAGTAGGTCATATCAACAAAAGTAGGCATAAGGGAAGTGAACGAGAATTATATAATCTGCTTCAAGATAAAGTGTGATCGTGGGAAGAGGCCATGTAGTGTATTGTGTATTCTATTGCAGACTTAGTGACATTTGGGGTACAGTTGTATCCACTGTTTGTATATACATCAAAGGATATGTGATACACGTCTCTCTGTCCGTTTTCATCTCATATTACCCTTTTTTGATGCCACCTTCGATTGGATTTCATTGATTTGACTATTGTAAATATTTGTGTTAAAGTAGCTTTCTTTATCTAGTGATTTTACAATTCATATGTAACGTATGTGGGGCCGATGTATAGAGTCATTCATGTTTGGTAAGACTGAGCATGGATCGAATATCCAAAATTTTTGAAACTATTTGTGATTTGCTTCGTATGTTACGAATATCCAATTTTTCAATTTGTTTTGCTTGATAAAAATATGGATATACGGAAAAACGGATATCTAGAAAATAAATAGATATTTATGGATATTTACGAATACTTACTTATATCTGATCCGTTTTGATTAATACAAATAATCTTGAAATTTTGATACAAATTTGTTTTAAAAAAAATATGTTTTTTGCATTATATATATATATAAAGTAAATAAACTACATATTTTTTAAAAAATTTAAACTTAGCTAACAATTATAATAACACAAAATTTAAGAAAAAAATTATAATTATCATAAATTTTTCTTTTCTTTTCTATGTAATAATTTTATATAAGTAATAATGTAAACATAATTTATCAAATCATATGTTAGAATAATAATTATTTAAACTTATACATTTAAAACTTTAAATATAATCAAGATATCCATGTATTTATATATTGTCGGATCGGAGCGGATATCCGCTTCTCAAAATTTTAATATTTGTGATTTGCTTCAATTTTAACGGATATTGATTTTAAATATTTGCTTTGTTTCGAAAGTTTACGCATATCCAGAATTTTCAGATCGAATTGAAACGAATAACGAGTCGAATCAAATTTAACAGATAAAATGCTCAGCCCTAATGTTTGGTCTTGAGCTGTAGAAACAGTTGATCGACTTCTATTTGGTCGACCGTTTATATTGGACTGGTTTTGGAAGAATCATATAGAAATTGTCCTTGAAGTTCTTTGGGCATCTGAAGTTAATTAGAGAGTTGTGGAAACTTGCTTACTTGCTATTGTTGGTCCATCATTTTGGTGTGTGTGTATACATATAATTTACAATTTGTAAAGATATAACTAAATTGCGTACAAAACTTTGATTATGTGGTTGATATAGTTATCATCTCACGCAAACTAAATTCCAATTTTAGTATATCATGAACTATTTATCTAGGCGAGCACTCTAATTTTTATCACATGCTTTATCAACCATGATGTAACGACCGCATCTCCCTAAACTGATCGGGTTCAGAGCGCAGAGTTAGAGACACGCGTCTACGCCAAAAGGCAAGTCAACATGTCCCGCTAATGTTTTGAGGATCCCTAAACGTGTTTCTTCTGTTTAAATCCATCAACTCACCGATATCTAATACTTTTATTTATAGTTTTGCAAGAAGGAAGGGGAAATAGAAAGAAGGCAAGAATAAAAGGATTACTTGGTGAGATGGCTTCTAGATCAGCCTCCATGCATGAACAACCATATGGCTAAATGCGGGACAAGGTCTGACTAGTCACACGAACAAACAACAAGACTCGATTATGATAACACTTAATTACGCTACACACACATACAAACACGCACATCACATCTTCACACATTTTATACACCTTCATTGTTGTCCCTCCCATGAGGCAAACCACCCTGACGCACAACAGCCAATGTCGTCCCCCCAAGGCTGATGCCCGTACGCATAACGCCTATCACATGACCAACCGACAGTCTACAAATGCCAAACCGACACCCACACACTTCAAACCGGATCGCCACACACACCAAACCGGCACCACACTCTTCATCTACATTCAACACTTCGCGACCACTCACATACAACACATAGTCTTATCCAAATATCCATTCATCTTATCTGGTTCATGCATCTAATAACCTAACCGTTTAGTTCTTTCTAACAACTTAGCTCGCAAACAATTCATATACAATCATCATACAATAGTGCAAACAATTTCATACATCAATACAATCAGTCCATTAAGAGAGCATTCTTCTGCAGTATGTAACATAAATCTAGCAACATAGCAACCATTATGGTCTAGCAAACTAACGAACAATCAAGACTAACCAGACGTAATCCAGCATTCAACAATATAGATGATCAAAAGAAGAAACAAGTTTCGTGACTAACCCATATGGAATAAAGATCTGGAGGCTGGTGTGGAAAAGAGCTGGAGGCTGGTCTGGAAAAGAGCTGGATTTGGAATGCTGATCTGACAACAGAAACATGGAAATGCCAAACAACGAACAGAAATGAGTACCTCGTCTTAGTGGTGGTGTGCGGCTCCAGTGGCAACTCGTCTACTTAGACCCGGTGGCGACTCGTCGGCTTAAAACCGATGGCTTCCCGTTGGCGCTCTGGTGGCAAGGTGGCGGCGTCGGTGGCTTCTCGGACGTGGGAGATGAGGAGAGAGAAAGAGAGATGCAACGAGGAGAGAGAGAGAGAGAGAGAGAGAGAGAGAGAGAGAGATTATAAACCATAGCAGCTAAGGTTCCTAAACTCTCTATAACTCTACGAAGTTTTTTCTGGTTTTCTGATGGGAAAGAAAATGAGGGAAAAACACGCGTAATTCTAACTAGAGCTTGATCCGCGCATCCACGTGGTATTGGTTCTTACGTTTTTAGGTTGATATTTTTTTATAATTAGTGTTATATATTTTAGATTTGTTGCCATATAACTAATTATATTCAAAAGACTTTGACTGAATCATGTAATATAGTTATTTTTAGTACAAATCGAACACGTTTCAAATACATTGGTTATTTGGATATTTTTAGGTTCATATATTTCAGAACTGGACTCATCTAGACTCGGAAATACCCAACTCGAAACCCACACACAAATTTATAATATTCAGGCGGGGCTTAATTTCAAAATTCAAAAAATGATACGTGAGAAGAACAACCCGTAAATGGGTGCTCAATATTCATGCCTATTAATTCTGTAAACTAATAAAAAAAATTCTACGTATTTGGCTAAATTAAGTGAAATAAAAAAAGTTTTTGTTTAGTCAATTAGTTATATGGAGTGAAAAAATAACTGACAATAAATGTAATATATTTTATTATTTTGATTTTTACCTGTTCCAGTCATATCATAAAGATTTTTATACCTGTAAAAATTAGGTTAGATCGGAGTCAAACATATCATAAAATATAAAATGTTTACCACCAGTTTTTTCTTATTTGTATAAATTTACTACTACCAGATTTGAATAGGTATACGGTTTCATGTATGGTAGGTAGCTCGTATATCCCTAATTATCTACTTATCTCGGACGACTTTCTCGGCAGTCGTCTACCTGAACGACTTTTAAGTAAGTCGTTTGAAAAAAGTTAAATATTTAAGTTTTATTATCAAATTGCAAACTAACCTGCGACGACTTACAGATAAATCATCTAGCTTTAATAATATATTGAAATTTTTGTTTTCCCAGAGACGACTTATTGGTAAGTCGTCCCAAGAAAAGTCAAATATCTGAACCAATTCGGTCAAATGCAAAACAAACCCGTTTATCCTAGACGACTTACTGTTAAGTCATCTAGAATTACTTTTTTAACAAACAAAGATGGATAACTTACATGTAAGTCGTTTAAAAGTCAATTGCAAAAATGACTTGTTTAGACGACTTACCAGTAAGTCGTCTAAGTCTTCCAGACGACTTAACTGTAAGTCGTTTGCGTCAATGTTTAGTAAACTTTCATTTTCTCTATGTTTACTAATTTGTTTTATTTTGATTATTTGCAGATGATGCGTAATTTACATGCAGTGTATGGAGAATGATTGTTGAATGATTGCTATAGGGATTTTGTGGTTGATAATTTCAAAGGAGCGAGAATATTTTTGTTGAGTGAAGGTTCGACACATGTTGAACTTGTTGCAATGGCTCAAGAAGATTATGACTTGGACATGAGCACATAATTTGTGGAGATTCTTCCAGAAGACCTTCAAGTTAATCGTCTAGTGTTTATTCTTCCAGAAGACTTTCAAGTTAGTCGTCCAGTGTTTAGTCTTCCAGAAGACCTTCAAGTAAGTCGACTAGAAGACCTTAAAGTTAGTCGTCCAGGGTTAATTCTTCCAGAAGACCTTCAAGTTAGTCGTCCAATGTTTAATCTATGTATTAAGAATTTGTGTTATGAACTTATATGTGTCAACTTCTTTGTCAAATTGCACTACCAAACAAATTTAAGAAGGTCTTGCCCTTTCTATTATATGAAAGGTTCCAAAAGATCACTGCACAGAAGACTTTCTAGGCGACTTATAGTTAAGTTATCCAACATTCCAGTTCAAGTTCAAATACATATAGGTTACAAAAAATACAGATAGGTTACAAAAAATATAAATCAAGTTCAAATACACACATCATCATGTTTATCACCCCTCATATGTTTCCAGGTTGACATCATTGTCCACGTTTTATTTCTCATGCTAGCCAAGAAGCTTTTTAAATATATCCACCGCCATCTTATCCCTCATAACCTCCCCGTTGGCCTTAGCAAAGTCTTTTTGATTAAATGGCATCCCAAGAGCATGACATTCAATGTACTTTAGAGCGTACACACCACAATCATCGGTTCGGGCTGAAGGTATATTGGTCGGTCTCTCATATGTGAATGGCTCCAAAGATAATTGGCCACGTTGTTCGATGGAAACGCACTCAAATAGCAGATAAGGGACCATGTGGATAAAATACTCCATTACCACATCGAGTTCTTCTAGGGAGATACATGAACAAATGCTGTCCCGGACGACTATGTGCCTCTTAGGGATCAATATCCACATAGCAATTAAATGAGTGTCCTTGTAGTTCATAGATATCATCAATATCCACCCCCCACAACTTGTTCGATTGGCAAAATGATGGTATAGTGCCTGAATAATAATTCTACACCCCACAGGATTCCACGCCCCACCAGGGAGTCTTCTTCCTAAGCCGTAGAGATCGGGCTCTGAGTCTTTAAAATCCTTGTAGTGGAATCTCCGTTGATGAGCAAAGAGATGATCAAGGAAGCACATTCTCTCGCTCCTGAAATTTTGTGGCTTAGTGTTGTACCTCTTCCTCAACACATTAATCCAAGCATCCATATGTTGCATATAAAATAATACAAGTCATAAGATATCAGAAAAATTACTGGTAAGTCGTCTAGAAAGTCTTCTATGTAGAAGACTTACTAGACGACTTATCAGTAAGTCATCTAGTAAGTCTTCTAAGTCATAAAAGAAGACTTACACAGTCCTCCAGCCAAGATACGGAGGTCCGAGAGTGTGATACCACCAAGTTAGACTTGTATGTGGTTTCTTCTCGAGAGGTGTTCTGTAATGACTGCAAACACAAAATGTTGAAAACCTATTAGTTTTTGTAGACTAAAGCAAGCTATTATGGGAAAAGCAATCACTTACAAATCAATTTTCAATCAATCAGCGAGCTCTTTCAACTTCTTCTTGTCAACTGGTGCAAAAGGATTATAGCCTGGACAAAGCTTTTTGTTTGGAATGATCACTTTGACCGTGTTGTTTATCGTATAAGGAGATTGCTATGACGCAACAAGTTTCCTTGTTCGATCACTCTTTGCACGGACAAGTGCCAAAGCAACATCCTTCTTTTCCTGATATCTAGCATCCTCTTGTTTTATGTCCTTGAAATTTCTTTCAATATCCTCATTGGTCATCCCACCAACAGTCGTAGTCACCTCTGAACGAGCCTCTGTATGAACCTCTTCACTAGTTTCTGCAGGTGTCCCTTCACTAGCCTCTTTACGAGTTTTCTTCCGAGGTCTTGGACTATCTTCCTTCACCACAACTATCGCTTTCTTCGATGGACTCACAAATGTCGGCTTTGTATTTACCCAAATACCGGTGACTTCCCAGCAGTCCATGGTCCACTTCTACGGTCTCTGATTAAATATGACTTTAATTATGTTCTCTGCGGCTGGGTCCTTAATATCAGAGTCTCATTTTAGAAACATTTCACCAATGTCCTTCTGAACAAAGTTGATCACCGTATTCTGCAGTAAATAGAAGATATGAACTTAGATATTTGACGGATTAAAGATGGAAAGAAAAGTCTTCCCAGACGACTTATAATTAAGTCTTCTACTAAGTCATCCAGCTGTAAGACTTTCCAAACGACTTAATTATATGTCTTTTACTAAGTCGTCCAGCTGAAAGACTTTCCAGATTACTTAATTATAAGTCTTCTACTAAGTCGTCCAGCTTGAAGACTTACCAGACGACTTAGTTATAAGTTTTCTACTAAGTCATCCTGTAGGAAGACTTTCTAGACGACTTAAATATAAGTTTTCTGTGAAGTCTTTTGGATTGAAGTAAATACATGTCTGCAGATAGCATCTTTAAAGAATATGTGTCCTTTGCTACCCATGTAAGACAATATAGGTGGAGATGGTCTATTTGGTATGGGATTACCATAATTAGCACCCAATTCCGGTTGAGCTATGTACACCCAGACCTAGAGAGCTTGTATAAACCCATCAACAGTGTAACAACCCGAAATATCTTTGCCCTTCAGAGTCCATCAACACCTTAAACGCGACTCTCCCCCATGGATAATTCTCAAACCATTTTTACTCCATCACTAGCCTTGCCAGACTGACCCTTGCAGCGGTTGAATACTTTCTCCCTTCAATGTATCCAGTGAAGATGTCAAGGTATCTAAGCCGTTTGCGATCATCCCAAGACCACCCTTCGCATCTCTCAAGTGTTGTTATTATCTGCTCAGTAGATGGCCTAGCTTCGACATGAACTCCTAACATCCCCCAGAAAGAAGCCAACTCCTTTGTAACAACATACTTCGGTCTCTCAAGGTCTTCGATGTACTCGCAGTTTAGACCAGTGGTGTTTTCAAACTCTAACAATGAAAACCTCATGGGTTGTGGACCAACGAGACTCCACAGCTCATATTTCTTCTTTATGTCCAGCTGGAAACCGAGCATGTAGTGAACCAGCCTTGAAGCCTAAGCAAATCCCAACTCTTTGAACTTGATGAAAACTCCCAATTTTGACTCTTTCAGCTCTTCATGTTCGTCACCATGAAAAGCTTTCTTTAAAGCAGTATACAACTTCGAACAATCTGTATGATACGAAATAGCTTTCATTGCGGGGGGCTCTTCCTAATGTATGTAACCTACGGGGGAGTTCTGGAATATCCATTTTTTTGTTTGCAAAACAATCAAAGACAACCATCTCAAACACACAACAATCCAGTATAACATTTTAATTATAAGTCTGGAAGACTTTCCACACGACTTATAATTAAGTAGAACATTTCTAAAGCCGACCTGAAAATTCGGAGAAGATATAGTCGTCCTCGACACAGCGGTTATAGATCTGCAAAAATAGACGTGAAAAAAGAAGCGTGGTGAGAACAACGTTGAGAACGAGTATATAAATTGATAGAGACAACGTTTTATGTTCATCTTTTCCTCAATCAATCACTCGACAGTAAGAGATATAACTTACCGGCGGCAGATTTCAACGAGACGCCTCTGAGAGAAATGGCGCTAGGGTTTACAGAGAAACAGCGCAAGGGTTTCCTCTCATATCTGAAACAGATGAAGTGGCGATGAAAACGATGGTGAGAACGACGGTGATAACGATGGAGAGATAATCGGCAGTGAGAACGATGGATTAGAGAGAATCAACGGAAATCGCTTTCGAAATCACCTTTAAGAGAAACAACGTTAGGGTTTTCTGAATTTCGCGAAAAAAATTAAAAAAAAAAACATCTTATATATGTCGGGTAAATAATCCGGTTACGTTTAAAATTACATTGATAAAATGGTAAAATTAAATGTTCGGTTTGGTTTGGACGACTTACGAGTAAGTCGTATCTTGAATACTGTACATCAAACGACTTACTTTTAAGTCGTCTACCATAAATATATTCACCAGACAACTTACTAGTAAGTCGTCCTAGACCCTAAATTTAATCTTTAAACTAAATTGACTAAATTAACTAAATTAACTAACTAACCACGTTATAAAATCAAATTATGCTTAAATAGTATTTACTATACACAGAAATAAACACATTTAGGTCAATTTTAAATTTTTCAAAAAATATTTATGCATTCCAAAATTTAACCCTAAGAACACATACAATATTACAACATATGTTGGCAAAACCTAAACCAAAGAATATGATGACTCACTACTTTCACTCATCTATGTTAAAAACAATTAACTTTTGGTATATCTTAATTTATATCTCTTAAAACATATGTTAATTACATGATTTTAATTTTTCACTTATCAAAATATTTTTTACAAAAAATTTAAATTATTTTTAAGAAGAACTATACTAGATGACAAGTAAGTCATCTGGATAGCTTATTTGAAAGTCATCTGGACAGAAGACTTGCGGGGATTAGAAACAGAAGAAAATTTCGGTTTTTGTTTGTTCACAAGAGGTTGGTTGAAATTTCAATAAACTTTTAGGTTAATTTTGCATTTTATTCAAGTTTAGATTTACTTTTGCATTTGAAATCAAGTTGTGAGTCATATTTGGCAATTCTCTCTTTTTCTATCTTAGTTTTATACGCGTAGATATATAACCAAAAAAAATATATAAAAATTATCTAAGACTATAATTATATATATCTTCTTAAATATAAATTTAAAATAAAAAATTGTTTTTATCTTAATTTTATATTTTTAAATTAAATTAAAATATTCATACTAATAAAATCTAAATTATTAACAGAATTTTAGTTTTAAATATAATTTAAGTTTTATATTGCTGTACATGATACAGTAGAACAACTAATTATTTATATAAAATGATCTTGTAAACTTGATTGCTTTTTATTTATTTTCAAGTTAATTGATCATCCTTATGGGAAGGCAAAATTTCGTCAAAGGTTGTAATCATCATCAAATCGCAACAATATATCGACAGCCCTAAATGTCAAGACAACATTGTAGTATACAATAGTTTATGCTCCAGAGCCACAAATTATTGACATTGTATGAATTTTCTTGTAATGATGATGATGATGATGCATTTTAAACATATTGGAGAGTGGGCCCATTTTTTCCACTACCCTAACACACTAAGATGTTTAGTAAACTTAATGATCATGTAATATTATCCTATCATACCAATACCAAGTTTTAATAAACAAAAATAATTATGAACAACATAAATGTTACTAATTATAATATATTATATTAGTGTATTTTAAATGCTTTAAATAGATAAAACATAAGTTAAACTTATTTTTATATTTTTTGGAAATATCATTACACATATAAGTGTCGACCTTTTATTTTGTTGACTATCTTATAGTTTTAATTTAGGGTTTGAGTGGTTTTATCGCTATCACAGGTAAATGTTGTGTTTGCGGATGGTAGCAATTCTTGAGGTTTTACAACAATCACAAGAAATAATATAAAAAATTTCATATGTTTTAAGCCTCTTAAAATCAAAAGCTTGTTTTAGCTAGCATCTGCTGTTACGGACAATTTGAAAAAGATAGATAAAAATACTTTTTAACTATATAAATATAAAAATACTTAATTAAATTTTAAAACTGAAATAATATAGTAAATACTAATATATATTATTTTAATTTATGTTATACAATTTCAAAGCAAAATATTTGCTATACAGTTTTAGACATTTATATATATATATACTTAAAAATAATTTTTTAAAAAAAATAATAGTATAATTTTATAAATATAATATTTATAAATATTATAATAATATGATTTTATTATTTTATAATTATATAAAGTTTTAATATTGTTAATTTATTATTTAACTATTATTGTATTTGGTAATCAATCATAAATATTTCGTAAATAAACTAATTTTAAATTGTCGTATCAGTTGTACAAATCGCTTAATAATGCTTAATAGTTGCAATTACACGCATCCGCAAACTCCCACAAACGCACCCACGAATACACCCCCAACCACTAGACACCCTTACGGATAATATCAATTAACTACCTATATATCAGTTTTAGTAACTCCCTGATACTTATATGGATACTATATTTCCTGCTACAGATTTATTTTTTAAAATTATTTAATAATTTACACTAAATGTTTAAAAGTCTAAAATATAAATGAGAAGGTTTTTGACTGGATAGTATTTTCTAGTTCTCTCTCTCACGACTTCTATTCTAGTATAATAAATAAAAAAGGGAAGTAATGAATGGACAAGACATTATAAGTACCTCCCTCTCCCCACCTCATTTATTTAGTTTTGTGGTAACTTCTTCTAAAGCCAAACTTGTATCTCCCTTCTGTTGCTATAATACAAGAAAAATAGAAAGAGCCATGGATGTTCACAATCTATCTGAAGAAGCTAAAATAGAACTACACACGTCCGAGGAATCATCGGGCAATCTTTGCGTTGATTTTCGAGGTCGACCATGCAGGCAAGACAAGCATGGTGGTACAAGAGCTGCCCTCTTTGTTCTAGGTATCCTTCTCCTGCTCTCGTCAATATAAACTTATATGTGTATCCTCGTATCGACTAGAGTATGTTGCATATGGTCGGCTCGGTCCATGTTAAGCATTTTGAAGCCATGTTATCTTTTTTTTTTTCTAAGCCATGTTATCTTAAATTGATTGGTTGTGCGTATATGCTCAGGCCTTCAGGCCTTTGAGATGATGGCGATTGCGGCTGTTGGGAACAACTTGATCACATACGTTTTCAATGAGATGCATTTTCCTCTGTCCAAAGCCGCAAACCTGGTTACTAACTTCATAGGAACGGTGTTTCTTCTCTCGCTTCTAGGTGGCTTCCTCTCTGATTCATACCTTGGAAGCTTTCGCACCATGCTCGTCTTCGGCGTCATAGAAATATCTGTTTGTTCTCTCCTTCTCTAGCTCTCTTTTTTCTTTCTCATTATTTTCTTTAAGAGATGCTATTGAATATTCTACATCACTTTCTTCTCTAACTAGTAACTTGTGACTAAAAACGTGCTATTAGAAGTATATGTAGACAAAAGTCCAAATCTTTAACGTAAAGTTCTAACTAAAGTGAATTAACTTGTTGAAACTTTCGGTTCCTTTAGAAAAGTAAATTGTTTACATAATATATTTTAACTAATTACATTATACTATTGTATATATGTTATAACTATTTAGTATCACACAATAGTAATGACGTCCAAAAACTATGTCACACAATAGTCTAGTAACAAAATGTACGGCTTAGGCGACATGAAAACTCCAGTAACATTACTGGTCAGGTTAAAAGCATGTTCTGACACCATGCACAATACACAATATGGATGTAAGAGCATGTCCATTAGAGTGACTTAAAGGGGTCCTTAACAAAAAGTGGTGGTGGACCCCACCACTTTTGTTAAGGACCACTCCTACAAACCTTTATTTAAGGACCGGTCCTTACACTGTTTCGTGGACCCCACTGACACGTGGCGGCCCACGATTAGTTGGATTTAATTTTTTTTTTTTTTTTTTTTAAAAATCGAAAAAAAAAAAAAAAAGTTAAGGACCCCATAGGGGTCCTTAACCAATAGAGATGCTCTAACTTCCTAAGATTTTGGTTACAAAAGATAAGTCATATTTATCTCTTGTTTGACAAACTTAAAAGTAAAAATTCTGACTGACAAAAAACACGTACATTAATGAAACAGGGGTTCATATTATTGTCAGTCCAAGCTCATCTTCCCCAGCTAAGGCCACCAGAATGCAACATGAAGAACACCACAACACATTGCTTAGAGGCAAATGGTTACAAGTCAGCTACACTCTACGCAGCACTCTGTTTGGTGGCCTTAGGGAGCGGCTGTCTCAAACCAAACATCATCTCTCACGGTGCGGACCAGTTTGAAAGAAAGGATTTAAGGAAGCTATCAAGTTTCTTTAATGCGGCTTACTTCGCCTTCTCAATGGGTCAGCTTATAGCACTCACACTCTTAGTTTGGGTGCAAACACATTCTGGAATGGACATCGGTTTTGGTGTCTCAGCGGTTGTTATGGCCGCTGGGATGATAAGTCTTGCTGCGGGGACTAACTTTTATAGGAATAAACCGCCTCGTGGTAGCATCTTCACACCAATTGCTCAGGTAGTTCGATTGTTTGTGTTTTTGTTTTATCTGTGCTTACTTCTAATGTTAACTCATAACTTTTATCATTTCAAACAAAATTCATTTGGTAACTAAGATTTCCTAGACGTTGAATTCTTTTGTGGTAAACATATAAACGGAGACCGTTGGCCACTGATACATGTTGAGGTAAGAGTTTGATCTTGACTTAATTTTCTGGCATTCTTTGATCGACCAGGTCTTCGTAGCCGCAATCACTAAGCGTAAACAGATTTGCCCTTCAAACCTAAACATGCTTCATCAACCTTCAATGCATCTCGTTGGTGTCAAACCTCTCCTCCACAGTAATAAGTTCAGGTGATTTGTCTTTTAATCTCTGTACAGTTACCCCCAAATTTAAGTACCTAACTAACTAAACAACTATTAACCACAAAATCTGCAGGTTTCTTGACAAGGCTTGCATCAAGACACAAGGGAAAGCATTCGAGAGTCCATGGAGACTCTGCACAGTCGAACAAGTCCATCAAGTCAAGATTCTTTTATCAGTAATACCAATTTTCGCGTGCACCATCATCTTCAACACCATCTTAGCTCAGCTCCAAACTTTCTCTGTTCAGCAAGGAGGCTCAATGGACACACACATCACAAAAACATTCCAAGTCCCACCAGCTTCACTTCAAGCCATCCCTTACATCATTCTCATCTTCGTTGTTCCTCTCTATGAAACGTTCTTCGTTCCACTTGCTAGAAAACTCACTAGAAATGATTCCGGAATCTCCCCTCTTCAGAGAATCGGCACTGGACTGTTCTTAGCGACTTTCTCGATGGTTGCAGCTGCTTTAGTGGAAAAGAAGAGACGAGAATCGTTCTTGGAACAGAATGTAACGCTCTCCATCTTCTGGATCGCACCGCAGTTTCTTATATTCGGTTTATCAGAGATGTTTACAGCCGTTGGTTTGGTGGAGTTCTTTTACAAACAGTCTTCACAGAGTATGCAGTCTTTTCTCACAGCGATGACTTACTGTTCTTACTCTTTCGGGTTCTACTTTAGCTCTGTTCTTGTCTCGACCGTGAATAAAGTTACTTCTAGTAATGAATCCGGAAGAAGAGAAGGTTGGCTAGGCGATAACGACTTAAACAAAGATAGATTAGATCTCTTTTACTGGCTCTTAGCTTCATTGAGTTTCATCAACTTCTTTAACTATCTTTTCTGGTCAAGATGGTATTCGTTTGGTCCATCTGCGACACATCATAGGGCCGAGGTTAATAGCTTGGAGGATTTAGAAGATGGAGCAAATAAGGATTCCAAGATGCAGAAGCCATGAATTTGACTATGTTAGATCTTCTTGTTGAATGTTTCCTTTAGGATTATAATTAATAGAAGGATTCTGTTGAAGAGTTAGATCCTTTATGCTTATTAATCTGGTTGTAATCATATGTTTTGGAAGTGGCGGGGTAGAGTTTGTACTGTTTTTAGTTTAAAAGGTTTATAACAACTTGCCTTATGAATTAATAATGTATTATGCTACTTGGTTTTTGTGATGTGACTGTATTAAGGTACTTGTTTTGTGATGTGACAGATGAAGTTCATAAGATTTGGGGCAAAGAATAGAGAACACAAACAGCTACAACTGCTTAAAACAACATTTCAATATGCGATTGCTACGTTTAAAAACAACTGAACAATATCAGGTTTTGACTTTTGAGTCATGATGATTCCGTAGACTTATATAAGACATCTTTAAAGTTGCAGAGGGATATGGTCAATACCCATAGATATTGACATCATAAGCTAAAATGATATAGTGAGGTAAGCATCATAGCTGTGACCTTCAGGCAGACAGAGAAGGTCCACACAACACACTGCTCTATTGCTGCATCAGTATCAATGAATCATTGTGTCTTCACCAATTACCACTAAATCTTCAACAAAATATTTGAGTTTTTTTTTCTTTTTTGTGATTTGAGTATTACCATTGACTTTGAAAAGAAAAATATATTTAATCCTTATGTTCATTATGCTTCATTTGACCAAACATATATAATGTGTTTCTTAAGTTTGATAGCCTTTCTTGTAGCATGGTTAAGAATTGGTTCAACCTCTACAAGATGAACTGACCAGAGATAGTAGACGTATGTATGGGTATCACTTGGAAATAATCAAGGCCCTGTTCGTTGGATGCAAATGCTCAATCGTTGTTCGTTTGAATATTATTGCATCATCATCAAGATGATACATCTAGATGCAAAATCTATAATACCTGGATATTTCAGATGCATAAATGCACAATTTGGTTGCAAAATTTGCATTCAAAATCCAAAAGACAATATCCTAAATATAAATTTTAAAATTTATTAGATCAATTACTTTAATTTTTAGGTTATATTATATAACTGGTAATTCACAATTTTCTTTCCAAAATCACAAGTAAAATTTTCACGTTAAAACAAAAAAAAAATCAAATTTCCTAGAACCATAAAATCGGAGTTTTCCGTTAAAACCACAAAACCGATTTTTTCTGCCAAAATGAAAAATCCAAGTTTTCACGCCAAAATGACTCTGGTTTCTGTCGAGCCTGTAGCTCCTCCACCATCAAATTCGACAAATGTTGGTTGGTCGTATCTTTCATTACACCTACAATCGTCGCCAAACTCCAACGTCTCGATGATGGACATACTCACGATATGCCTTCGTTGAACCTGACCACTACCTCTATTAGGATTTTGAAGGTCCAATTTTCATTCTTAACCCAACACCAAGGCCTAATGTGTTCAGCCCAATTGCTCTATGTCACCACTCCATCAATGTCTCCCCTGCTTCAATGCCTCAAAGCCCGACTACTCTCCAGCCTTCCTCTAACCAAAAGGTACTTTCTTTTGGTCTCTTACCAAAAGTCCCTTTGATTGCGTTTATACCATGCTCGTTAGTGTCAAATACATTTTCAGAATTGGAGATTGTGTTTGCTCCAACCTTATCAATGTACTTATCACCAAACAATATGCTTTTTGATGTGTATGAAATTAACATAGCTAGAGATCATCGTTGGAGATAAAGTTGTTTGTTTACTGGGCTATTCAGCTAGTTCTAGCTTTTCATTGGGCTTTTCAACCATCTTAAAACTCATTTGTTTGGGTGTATATTTTTTTGTCAACTACCCATTTAACTATACCAAGTTGTGTTCAGACGAGTCGATTCTTCAAAGAGCACCTCCGCCTGTCTGTGTCTGATCTATATGTGAACAATACGACCTTTGTTCCTTGCCTCTTTTGCTAGCGAGTCCGCCCGGACATTTCTGGTCCGAGGAATATGAGTGATATTCACATTCTCGAAGTCCTCATGTAGTCTCTAAAGAACTCCATTTCCGACGTGAAAGATGGCCGGTCTGTTGGGTTCGTCGTCATGTCTACTAGATCTGAACAGTTCATCTCGAATCGGATCGAGGGTATCCTCTTGTCTCTCATGCATGAAGTTGCCCACAGTAAGACTTCCACCTCAGCATGTAAGGCTGAGAGGCTTCTACCACATGCACGTAATCCAAAAGATTTAGTACCCATTTGATCCTTTAGACTCCACCCTAGGCCACAAATGCTGCCATTATTGATCCATGAAGCATCAATTTGACAGGTATGAATTCGAGGTATCCAAGGGGGCACTGTCTCAACCACTATATTATGAGGGTCCTCATGATCCTCGTTTACTTCCTCCTTTTCGTTCACTTTTCTCCAACATTCGTCTTCAAGAGACGCAAGTTAGAGAGTGTCAATCGGGGATAAAACTTTCCCATTAAAAAGTTTTTCATACCTCGCCTTCCAGATGTACCAACAAATCCATGAGAAGGTATCGAATTGTGGTTCTTGTGGAACCACCTCTTTCCTCTTCCAAAACAGAAAGTTCAAGTTTTGGTATATAGATGTATTCGGGAAGTAACCCAGAAGGGACAGATAGTCCGATAAATCCCAAACCTGAAATGTCGGGGGCATTCAAAAAGAAGATGGTTAATCGACTCCACTGGGCCAACACATCTAGGACAACTCCTATCAGCGTCCAGGTGTTTATAAGTGAGCCTCTCTGTCGTTGACACACAACCCGAGATAGCCTACCACAAAAAATGTTTAATATTACTTGGGGCCTTAATCTTCCATACATGGCTCTGTAGGCCCGTGATACTCAGTTCAAGAACTTGTTCTTGTGTAGAAAAAAGTTTGGTCGATGGAAGTATATCATAACCGGATTTGACTGAATATACTCCCGATTTTGTGTGGTTCCAAACATAGCCATCCAAAGCCAAAGAACGAGAAAGTTTTAGTCCAAGTATCAATGGGATATCTTATGAGTGAAAGAATTCCTGTAAAATCTGAAGGTCCCACTCCCTTATATCATTCCTAATAAAGGAATGAACAAGTAGTTGAGGTAATCTGTAAATAATGTGCTTGGGAATGAGGCAAATATTTCTCTGATTTAATCTTGGTTCAAAGTTTCCTGTGACGAAAAAATCCTACACAAGTCTAATAATATCTTGACTCATTTCACACCAGAATTTTAGATATAATTTACTCGTCATGCCATCCGGTCTGTGTGCTTTTTCCGGATTTATATCGAATAAGGCTCTTTTAATCTCCAGCTCCGACGGTTATGCTAAGAGTAACATATTGTTGATGGGGGACACCTTTTCCGATATAAATCGTAGGGCGGCATCCAAGTCAGACGGCGAAGAGGTAGAGAAGATGTCCCGAAAGTATTGAACAACAACATTCTCCACTTCGATTTCACTCTCTACCAACTTCCCATGTTTTTCTTTGATAAGGATTATACGATTTTGGGCTCTTCGTTGTTTTGTAATGGCATGGTAAAATTTTGTGTTTTTGTCACCACCTTTATGCCACTGATCTCTACTCTTATGTTCCCAAAACGTATGCTCATCTATAAACGCTGATATTAATTGTCTTCTCAACTCCTCCAACTCTTCCGTAGTAGAATTATCGTCATCTTGGGCAAGATCAATCTTGGTTTTCAGTTCTTTAATCAAAATTGCGGAATTTGTCGGATTATTCCTTTTCCAAGTACTATCTTATTTTAACATAAGGTTTTTGATGAAAATTCTGAACTAGAACTTTATAAAATTGTCCCCATCCCGAAATTACCGCTTCTTTGAACTTTGATCTTCCTTTTGTCGAATCTGAAATTCTTCATCGTCCTTTGAACGTTGGATTGAATCCTTGCTAGAACCGGTCTATGATCCGATCCCCATATTTGTAGATATTCCACAACAGTATGGATAAATAAAGCATGCCACTCCTCGTTTGCCACTGCTCTATCTAACTTACATTTAACTTTTCCGGATCATCTTTTTCCCATCCACGAAAATGATTTTTTTTTATATGGGAAATCAAGCATTCCACAATTTTCTAACATGATTCGGAAAGGAAGGAATAAGCTCTCTAAACGACGCCTTCCCCCCTTCTTCTCATGGTTCCCAGTGATCTCGTTAAAATTTTCAATCATAAACCACGCTTCGCTTCGGTTGGTACTCATGTGTGACAATCGTTCCCAAACAAGGTCTCTTTGTCTAACAATAGGGTCACCATAAATAAATATCATCAAGATAAAATGTCCTTCAAGTTTAGTTTCAATATCAATCATGTGCTTATCCGCATATAAAATAGAAACCGACGGATCATCCATATAAAAGAGTGCTAAACCACCACTGCGGCCAACCAGGTCCACAGTGTAGACGTGGTCATATCCAGAAGAAACTTGCACATCTTGCATAAAGGAATGGTTATTTTTAATCTTTGATAAAAATAAAAATATTGGCACAAAACAATGGTATAATTCATGAAGATGTTCTTTCGTTAAGGTGACACCCGCTCCTTGACAATTCCATGCGATCGTATTCTCTCAAATGTTTCAAAATTTAAGAGATAGAAGTATATAGACACAACAAAATCAGAAAAGAAACCAATGTGATGATCTATAACCAACCAGTCTAGAAAAGTTTACTCTTGGAGAATGTTTTTCCTTTGTGTACGTTGTGGAATCAGTGGAACCAATGAGTTATGCATTCATGCTAAATGTCTTGAAAAAAGGTTCAAATAAACAATTCTTATCACTTGGAACAAAAACTTGAAACAGGGGACAACTAGTAGATTACTAATACGGGTTTCACGTTGACGGTTGCGGAACCACACGAAGATCACAACACCATGCTAGAAGATTAATGGCTCATAGAACTTTTAATACCTAGCATATAGCTAGAGGTGTGAAGACTCCGTAAAAAACAACTTGTGATAAAGAGCTCAAAAACTTTTGGTTGCCCTGGCCCTTGGCTAGAAACTTCAAGAAAGAGGGGGTATCACCGACAACTTTGGAGTCTTCACTTAGGCCAGCAAGATAAGAGTCCACTTTAAACACAATGCTTATTGAGAATGGGACTTTGATGCTTTGTTTATCAACAGTCTTCGATAGTATAGTAACTATATCAAACCGTCAGTACTAAACCTTCCTTGTATCTCTTTTTTCTTCTCCACTTCTTGTCTAGAGCTTTGATGCTACACCTCCAATGTGAAAGGTGTTGAAAGAACCAAACACTCATAATTAAGTAGGTACAGATATTTTAAACTGTATCCATAATTTCAAAATTCATGTTCTTGAACAACTCGTCGGAGATTCACCATAGGTCCCACCCAAACATGAAACATGTAACAGGTTTGAAGACAAGAACTCAAAATATTAGCAAAAGCTAGAGATGCAAGTCCTTGCAAAAAAGACTGTGGAGACACATTGACGGAGGAACCGAGAAAGCTTCCTTCTATGGCTCAAAAGACGGCGGTGTTTGGGATTTTGACGGTATGAGAGGGCAAAACTCAAAACGCTTGTCTTACGGGGGCCTTAGGGAGCATAGAAACGCATGTCAGTATGGAAGGAGGGCTAAGATCCCTCAACGGAGGGGAGCTATGAAGTCTACTATGTAAAATACACAATATCCTTTGAAAATTTACAATCCACAATCATATCCAACCCTTAAAAAATTTATTGGTTTTTGACGCGGATGGAAAGGGAACAGGATGCATTGATAGTGTTACCTAATTGGGCTAGGCCTACAAGATAGTTTTTCATGGGCCGGCTTGAGACTACGAGACGTCATCTCTTTCCCAAACCATCTCCATAGTCTGCCATGGCGATCATGGCCGTAGCCGCACTCTTCCACGCCAGGTTCCCTCTTATCGCCCGTCGAACTTTCCCGTCTCCTTCATCTGTTAGTTACTGCCCCCGGACTCTCCTTTCCAATGAATTCAGCTACCGACTACAATCGATTATCTGTTTTTCATCGTCCGACGGCGGCGGCGGAAGTGGTGGTAACGATGCAGGCGGCGATATCGTTGTTTCAGAACCCAATTTTTTGAAGTACAGCGACGAAGAGTTGATGAAGCAATGCAAATTCGAGACCTTTAGGGTTTCAGGTCCCGGAGGACAGCACCGGAACAAGCGTGACTCCGCCGTTAGACTTAAACACCTCCCCACCGGAATCGTAGCTCAGGCCGTGGAGGACCGTTCGCAGCACAAGAACCGAGCTTCTGCTCTTAACCGGCTTCGCACTCTCCTCGCTATCAAAGGTCAAATCCCTTCTCCCATTATCTAATTTTAACTGAAAGTTGACAACTTTCTTGTTTCTTCAGTGAGGAACAAAGTGGACATTGAAGCCTACTCTCCTCCTCCGGAGCTACTTCAGATCCTACCTCCCAAGTCCACCATTAGAACTTCTTCTTCTGGTTCACAGATTGGTCCCAACAATCCTAAATTTGTACCTGTATTGACTCTCTCTCTTTCTCTCCCTTTAGCTCCTCTTTCGTTTTACTCACAAACTACTCCTTTACAGGGAATGCAAGCTTTGCTTGATGTTATTTCCGCTTCTGACGGTTCTATCGCCGATTCTGCCAAGTTGCTGGGGTGACTAATCCTTCTTCAACCTGTACTTCACTGTATTTGTCTTTTTGCCTCAACTTTGAGTCATTTGATGTTTCAGTTTGAGCACTGGTGGCTTGTCTCGTTTGATACTCTCACATGATGGTCTTCGTATGGCAGTCAATAGCATGAGGGCAGCCAAGGTACCTACTCTTTCTTCTTATGTCTTAGTCATAAGCCAATGTGTTTTATCTTTACAGTCCTGCTTCTTTAGATTTTATTCTATCTTGGAATGAATCAGTGTGCATGAACCTTAGATCTTGCTTAGGTTGGTATATCATCACTGTTGTTTGAATTTTTCAGCATGCTGGCTAGTTTATAAAGTGACGACCCTTTTTCTGCGTTTTCAGGGAATGAAGCCTCTCAAGTAGTTGGGATGTATAGACATTTGTGGGATCTTTGACAGTGTCTACCATTTTATTTTGTATACAAAAAACAAAGTATAAATGTTGAGTTCAGTCTAGCATTTGTTCTTCTAATATCTTTCAGATCGAGATGATATTCTACTATATAGGCTGCGAAAATATTTATGGTAATTTTGCGTGTCCCCTTTTGTTGTGATTGTGTTGGAACTTTGAAGTCAATACAGTTGGAACCATTTTGGATTAGATTTCTTCCTATTCTCTTTGTTCTTGTTTTCTCTCCATTTAATGAAATCAATCTCTTTGGTGGTGGGTATAAGTGGAATTGGCAAATCTTGTATGTTCTTGCACAACGAATTGAATGCACGCTCAAAATTCAATTGATAGCTACTTGCAGTGATGTTATCTCCCTTTGGAAGATATGATTCTCATATAGCAATGTAGAGATGGCTCTCCTTTTCTTTTCTTTTCTAATGTTAGCTACAGTGAGTGCACTTATTACACGCTAAATATCTTTGGCCAGTGGAGCAAATGAAGAAAAACCTGTCACTACCTGGAGGGAATGTTCTCAGGTATATTGGACATTTGAAAATACCAAAAGAGTGAGAATCAGATTCTTTGCAGAATGAGGTTCTCTTCTTCCCCACACAGCAAAAAGAAATAACTTTTGCGGAGTTGACTCTGAGAATTTTTTTGTTTATTCATTTATATCCAGAAAAAAAGCTCCCAAGAGTTGAGAGTGGATGCATTCTGACTCACTCCTTGTATATTTTACGCATGAATCTGAACTCTGAAGGTATGCTCTGAGATTGCTAGATTCCTTGACTTCTCATGGTATGAACATCAACTATTCACGTTCCCTTTTATCTCTGGTATGACGAATCTTTGATATTCTAACAATGGATTAGTATATGCAAATTTCTACGATTCGTATAGTGAATGAACTCATGTTGATGCCATGGTCACTCTGCTCTGTAAAGAAAAGCAAATATGGTTTGTGGATGTTCTATTTTAGTCTTAAAGTTCTTACAGCATCTCTCCAAAGTGACGTTGACTTTCATTAGGCCTAAGGCCTGTTTAATACTATTTGCAAGGATAATTCCAATTCCTTACTTTAAGTTGATAGAAAAGATTTGATTCCTCACCACCATTTTGTTGGGAGGGTTTTCTGTTCTTTTATTGGCAACTTTCTCCTCTTGGCTTAATGTATAATTTGTATATATACACTTGATTACAGAAACAGTTCTTACAAAACTTCCAAAATCCAATAGTGTTGTTTAGTCTGTATATATCAATGAGGCTTCATTTATCTGCCAAGTTTAGGCAAGTTCTTGGCCACGCCAAGGATCAAGCCTCTATTGGCAGAGCTATTGTACAAAACTACAGTGAGAAAGCTTTTATTGACATTGAAGTTGCAGTGGTTCGAGCTACAAGCCATGATGATTGTCCTGTTGATGACAAGACCATGCACGAGATACTCTTCCTTGTCTCTAACACTCCGGGCGCAGTTCCTTTTCTTGCTGAACAGATCTCACGCCGTCTAGCCAAGACAAGAGATTACTTAGTCGCTGGTAAAACTCTGTTACTCATCCATCGTCTCTTGCGTAGTAGCAGTCGCTGCATCGAGCAGCAGTTGCATATCGCACACACCTCTGGCCATCTCCAAATAGGTTGCTGCTGGTTCATGATGAGTCAGGATCATCCTTCCTTTGATTTTCTGCAGAACTATGTTGCTTATCTCGAAGAAAGAGTTGGATGGATCATCAACCAAGCGGGTAAGCTTGAACCTGTAATGTCCGGCGGTACAAAGTGTAGTCGTTACAAAGAGAAATCCATGGATCTTGTGTTCCATATCTTACCAAAGTGTCAGGAATTCATCGCAAAGGTGTTGAAGTGTTCACCGGTTGATGTATGGCTTATGGATAACCTGGTCCAAGCAGCTACAGGCAGCATCTTGAAAGAGAGTTTCCAAGTCTACATGACGTATTCTGATGGTATAGCTGCACTGAGTAACATGCTATTTGATCTTTCAAGACCCGCAAGAGATTTAGCTTGCGGGATGCTGAGAAAAGCTTCTCAACAGATTGAAGATCTTCGTGTCCTGTATGAAAAGTGTAGAGGATTCACCGGGATGAAGAGCTTGGATTACCCATCTGTGCAAGCTATTACCATGGATCATATAGTAGCACTGGAGCAATGCTCAAGCTATAATACTCGTGCAGGTTCTGTGTTGAAGCGCAGTGGCGGTGAAAGAGGTTTCTCTGTCTCCACCAACTTAAGAGATTCAGTCACTTGCAATGAAAAAATTGCATCTACCAGTCTTTTCTTGTTACCAGTGGAGACCAAAATCAGCATGGTATGGGTTGTTTTTGACAATGAAGAATCAGATAAGCCAACAGAGAGCATATGAGTGTTAATCATCCATCTGAAGAGGAAATATAAGAAAAGTGTGGGATACAAAGGTAGAGGCCATCGCTTATGCCATAGATGGTTAGGAAAATTGCGTCACTGATTCATGTTACACAATACAATTGTTGTCAGTTTACATAATACGAATCAATACACGGTTTTCACCGGATTTCATATAATAATATAGTGCATATTTTCAGTGTAACAATTTTGAAACAAATGAATTAATGTTGCAATGGTTGACATAGTGAAATTGACAAAGCAAATTGCATAAAAACAACGAAGAAAATAATTGATGGATCCGGATCCGGATCCGATACATGAAAATATGACTATTGCTAGAGATTATGATCTTGACTATGAAGAGGTTTTGGGAAGTGGTAGTTGTGAATTTCTCACGCTCACCTCATATTTTACCTGTTGTAGCTACCACTTGGATAACAATATGGTGCGATCATGAGCAGATGAGGAGCTGTACGAGTTGGATGAATCAGGAAGTGGTGCTGAGCAAATGAGGTGCTGAGCAAAAGAACTGGACAATTCTGAGAAGGATGAACTGATTGAATCTTATTAAGGCGAAAGAGGTACATCTGACTGGTGAGAAACAAAAGAGAGATGAAAGGCAGTGCACCTGAATTCAGCTTTAGCTTTATAGATCAGTTCCTTCGTCCAAGTGGGTTTGGAGAACAAATCCATCAAATTAGAATGGCTGGATCAGACTGAATTGAGAGATGGACGAAGCAAGGTTATGTGGCCCGAAAGAATGCCATTGATCAGAAGCAAGATCCATTGGTCTTTTGGGATGCCAACAACCCGTGCAAGAGCCAAAGCCTATCAGGAGGCTCTCCAATATTAGTCTATTTCGTGTAAGCTAAGAAAGAGGAGAAAACCAAGAGAAGAGAATGACTAGCTTGTTGGTTTAATTTATTCTCCATTTGTAATTAAATTTTAAAACAAAACAAAGACAAGTAAAAAAAAAATTAGATTAGAGTAAACCAAGTTCAATTAGGATTAACCAAAGATTCTAGTTTAAATTGAGTTTTCTTTAATTTAGGATGTCAATTTCTTTTAGCATAATATAGTAAAAACTTTTAATAAAAGCTTGTCTCACTTCCTTTGCTTTCTCTGTTCAGCAGAAGAACATTGACTATCAAATAAGGTAGAGTGATATATTGTGATCCATCTCACACACTAAGCAAGGTTATTATGTGTCTCTAGAGTAGCAAAGCATCTTTGGAGCAGTTCCATAGCTCTAAAGAGAAGACCATTGACCAACTGAGTTCTAGTAGCCTCTTAAGTCACCCTACATTCATCCCTTCAAAATGATCCCAAGCAGATCAGCCTATTCATGATCGTACTAAGTGGTATCAAAGCCAATTGAAGGTTAGTGTATTGGTTTTCCACTCGTTCGCACCCATCTATCATCCACCAAACGCTTCTTTTTGTGAGTACATCAACTGCAACGCTTATTAGTTTCTTGAGCTCTAAATGCGAACCCAAAACATTGCTGCATATGACCAGCCCAAAAACCCTCAAGATTTCGCTCCCTTAAACCATCATTTTCTGAATTTTTACCTCAACGTTTGCTGTACATTCTTTCCAGTACATGTATCGAGGAATAATAATGCCAAATTCTGTCACTTTATACTTGTGTATTTGGGATTACAAGGTTTGTATTGTTCATATTGTCATTAGGTTGCTGATAGTGTGTTGTCAGTAAATTCCAATTGTTTGTAAAAGAAATTTGAAGAAACTAGAGAAACCTTGAGTAAGCTTATGATAGAAACTACAGTCTACTTTTGGAATTGGATATTTATCACCAAGCTCCATTAAATAATAAAACATAAGAGAACTTAATCCAAAATCATATAAACAAAAGATTTCAAGATTTTCTTCTTTGGACGATACACATTTTCAATTCCATATGCTTCATCAAACTCGAGTGCAACATGGAGCATGTGGGATTTGAAGAGAGAAGAAGATTAGTGATGCCATCCATTGCTTCTTCAGGTGGTTATTATTCGGAGTCTATTAGCGGAATATTTTGCATCATGATGAAGCACAATATATGGTTTGTGGATCTTATTTTAGTCGATATATACGACAAGCTTGATGAGGGATGCATGTTGTTTAAGGCCTATAATTCATTCTCTAATATATATAGAAATAGTCATCAATGGTTAGAATGACCAAAATATCTTTCATCAAATAGATAAATACATTTATAGTTTTATGGTTAACTAATATAAGATTTAGATTTTGGAAGTTCGTTTTGAGAAAGGGGAAGGTGGGATTTAAGATTTAAAATTTAGAATTTAAAAATTTAAATGATAATTTTAAATGATAATTTAAAAATATTTCCAAAAAGAATTTATGAATTTCAAAATAAAATTTATAAAAAGAAAATCTAAAACCTATATAATATATATATTTTCATCCTCAATTATTATTCTTTTAAGAACATTTGGCTTAGGATTTTTTTTGTCAGCATTTAGCTTGGTTTTTCCAAACATATATCTACCTTGTCATTGTTCCCAGTGTAGAGCTTGATTAGGAGAAGGATCTTGGAAGATTTTGCACAGTTGAAAGATCATAGAAGGGTTTACACAGCTTGGCTAAAGAAATTTCAAGACGCCTCTCGGGTCAGAACCAAGATTGCTAACCAGCTCTGATACCACTTGTAACGCTCCGACCACCCACGGCTAATGGGCCTCCCACGTCCGCTCTCTCGGCCCGTAGGCCCCATCCTGTCCGACGGTTGTGCGTTAATTTTTCTAAGGCTCGAAATCATTGTTTACTGGCCCTGCAATCACCACCCGACATTTCCCCGTGTTTTGGCTTCACTCACACGGTATCACAAATCGCTTCCCGATAGGTCACCCATCCTTTCACTACTCTAGCCCAAACACGCTTAATCTTGGAGTTCTAAATGGATGTGTGACGAAAAAGGTAAGTCAATTTTGGTGATATAAATAGCCAAATCAATTATGTTAAGCCTTTTCACATACCACAACTCGGGATGTTACAAAATTGATTTATGCATTCCATTATTGATGAGCCTCTTAAAAAAACTTGTTTTGGTCTAGTTTACCCTTGTTATCATCTTCAGTGGAGGACAAAATCCGCATAGTTTGGTTGTTTTGGAAAGCAATGAATACACAGGGCCGTGCTTGACCACCCACTGGTGAAGTATCAAATGCCTTTCGCTTCATTGGTACTTGGTTTTAATACACGTGTTGGAGATCATGTGTTTCAAAAGTCTGCAGGGATTTTTGAGTTTTTTTGAGTTATATATCATGATGATTTAATAATTGAGAATTCGATAAAAAAAAACATCAACTTTGTACGAATTGTCAAAAAAATTCTTTATTCGAACCTGGCAAAACAAAACCTTTACTTTTGTTGACTTTTTTAATTTATTAAGCAACTTAGCATTGATTGACTATATTAACACACCGTGAACCCACAGTTAAAACATTGTTAAATGTTGGCGTTAAGTGAAACGACGTCGTTTTCAAATGAGATGAAACAACGTTGTTTTACATGATTTTTGAAAATAAAAACAAGTAAACCCTAGGGTTCGAACTCGGGTTGGTCGGGTTAAAGGGGCAAGGTATTTTACCACTGTGATAGTGACACTTTCAATGTAGTTACTAATACATTTAATTTTATTTGGTACTGACTGAATATAAAAAAAATTCTCTAAAAACTTAAAAAGATTTTTAAAATTCCAAAATATAAAAATTTCAATAAAAATTAATATTAAAATTAAATTATAATTTTTTTTTTTGTTAAAAAGGAAAAAATTCCAATTTTTAAAAAAATATTTCTAGTAAGCATTTTAATTTAATTTTAACATGTGGGTATCTTTTATGTATGTGGAATTAATTTCAATTTTTAGCAATTCTTTTTAAACAATGAAAATTTTGGAAGATTTTGACTTTTTAAAGAAAATAAAAATTTTAAAAATATTTATTTCAAGCATTTTAATTTAATTTTAATATGTAGATATCTTTTTATGTTTGTACAATTAATTTCAATTTTTAGCAATTGAAGAAAATTTTGTGAATTTTGGAAGATGCTTGATTTTTCTAAAGAAAAAAATTTAATTTAATTTCAAAATTAATTTTATAAAAAGTTTTTTTATATTTTCAATTTTTTTGAAATTTTGAAGATCTTTTTAAGTTTTCGAGAATTTTTTCTATTCAATCTGTACCAAATAAAAAATGTGTTAGCAAATACATTTAAAGTGCCACTAACAAAGTGGTAAAATACCTTGCCATTTGACCTGACCAACCCGAGTTTGAATCCAGGGGTCTACATTCAACCTTGCCATTTAAACTAAATTTTTTCTTTTTAAGTTTTTTTGGTCAGCCCAAAAGTTCATATTTATTTTGGCAATTCGTGCAAAATTGGTATTTTTTTGGCCGAATTCTCTTTAATAATTCAAGAGATTTTTGAGTTTTTTTTTCCATAAGCTAATAGTTAATGGGTCAAAAAAATTTATATGCTTCAGGGCCTAAAATACTGAGGCACGGCCCTGTGGGTACCCATGGCCTTTACTGTATTTTATTTGTTGCATGGATTTAAATACTTCTAGCTTTGTTAGTGATAAGAAAACAGATTCATACTGTCCAAATAATGTTTGGACCCTGGAGAATGCTTACATGTATTTCCCATGTGCTAAGGCCTATTTAGAAACAAGAATGACGGGCCTATTCTGTATTTGGGTTTTCTATAAAAGACCAATTAGTACCATGCATTTAGGACTTCTCTAGATTGATGACCTGAAGTGTCTGGAGAAATACAGAAGAAACTCATGTTTAAAACCAAGCAAGCTTATTTGAAAGCAACCTAACATGAGGACGGAAAAACCTAGAACGTTCTCAATTTCTATTTCAGGTAGAAGAAAAAAATAATGTTAGATTGTTCGAGAATGTGTGAGCATTCTAGACTCCATGATACACGTCTATATATTCACAACAGATCGTCCTCCTAAACACTCGTAGAGAAGAGAAAGAAACAAGTTCATCATCAGAAGTAATCAAAAGTAAAAGAAAAACACTATCACTCCCGGTTTACCCCTTCTGCAAGAAGAGCTTAAAGATGAAACAATTCTCTCTTGCTTTGTTAGGTCTTTTCTTAATAACTTTGTTCCTCGGAAATATCAAAACAACTGAAGGGTCCTTGCGAGATCCTTTCAGAGTCTTGGAGCAAATCCCATTAGGTCTTGACAGAGATCAGAGCGTGGCTCTGTCTCCAGCGAGAGTGGACTGGAAAGAAACACAAGAGGAGCATGTTATTAGGCTCGATGTTCCTGGGATGAAGAAGGATGAAGTGAAGATAGAAGTGGAGGAGAATCGAGTTGTGCGAATAAGTGGCGAGAGGAAAAGAGAGGAAGAGAAAGAAGGAGATCAGTGGCATAGAGTTGAGAGGTCTTACGGCAAGTTCTGGAGACAGTTTAAGATGCCTGATAATGTGGATTTGGACACTATCAAGGCTAAGCTTGACAACGGTGTGCTCACCATTACCATAAACAAGTTTTCCGCAGACAAAGTCAAGGGTCCAAGAGTTGTTGACATTGAGTTTGAAGAGGACCAAACTGGCAAAATTAGTTCTGTTTAGTCGCTCTTGTTACATCCAGAATCGAGTTTGGTGTTTTGTAATATCACTAATCTATTTCTAAATGCAATAAAGTCTGTAAAAGGTTTTTTATATTACGTGTTAGTTTATAAATCCCACCAAATCTACGCGAGAAGGTGATACGAAACTCAAGAACATGTAATGTCTAGCATAAGTAACTTCTCCTTCTCGCCATGTTTAATCAAGTACAAACAATATGCAAAAGAGAATAAAATAATAGTTTTTTGCTTGAGTAACATGATAAGCCAAAAAGTAACTGGCTCAAGAAGCAACATACTTTTTGCTGGAAAATCACGTTATAACATTACAGTAACAGCTGTTGGGTATTAGTAAAAAGTGTAACCTATGGAGAGATCAAACCAATTTTAAAATGGAAAAGTTATTTCACAGCTTCTCTGAAGTCAATTTGCAGTGTAAATCATCGAGTGTCCATGAATGATACTAGCCATAAAAAGAAGAGTGCACAGGTCTGTAGGTGACGACCAAGCCAAGGTGTCATAAAGACATCAAACTGTCAAGTATCATATATATCTCCTGACTCTTCGGATGCGACTTGTCACGAGAATAGAACTGATTGACTTTACTATCGATCGTAATCCAGCTACAGCCTGGTGTTTTATAAGCATTCTGGTGTTTAATCATCTTTCTAGCTTTGCGTGCCTCTTCCCAGTTACCCATCTCTCCATATAAATTTGCCATCATTGAGATGTAACCTCCATTGTTAGGATTTAGAGCAACCAGATTGTTAACAGCAACTACAGCCAAATCCAAATGGCCATACTTCCTACAAGCATTGAGCAATGATCCCCAAATAGCTTCGTCTGGTTTCATCTTCATCCCTGCCATAACTTCCAATGCTTCATCAAACAAACCTGCCCTGCCTAGAAGATCTATTAGGCAGCCGTAATGCTCAATCCTTGCCTCAATATTGAATCTGTCTGTCATGAGGTCTAAATATTCTCGACCTTTTGTTACCAAACCTCCATGTGTACATGCATTGAGAAGACCTATAAAAGTAATGTGATCTGGATTTACATCTTTACTCATCATCTCTTCAAACACTGATATGGCTTCTTGGCTTCTACCATGGATGGCGAAACAGTTTATCATGGAGTTCCAGGCTGTTAAACTGTTCTTGTTTGCCGTCTTAAAAACAGAGCTTGCTTCCACCAAGTTGCCACATTTTCCATACAAATCCACCAATGAATTCGAAACGAACATATCAGAAGAAAGAGAACGACGGTATGCAAAGGCATGAATCCCCTTGGCTAGCTGAAGGTTACCAGTTTGAGCACAAGCGGATAAGACACAGACTAGAGTCACCTCATTGGGAAGAGCATTAGGCTCATTGATCATCTTTCTAAACAGAGAAATGGCTTCCACGAAGAGACCATTCTGCGTACAAGCAGCGAGAACGGCGTTCCAGGAAGGAACATCACGCTCAGGCATTTCGTCAAAGAGAGCAATGGCATTGGAGATATCACCAGACCTCGCATACCCAGAAAGCAAAGCAGTCCAAGAGACAACGTTTCTCTCAGACATTTCGTCGAACAGTTGTCTTGCAAAAGGGATGTGAGAAACAGAGGATGCGTAAGCGTGTAGCAGAGCAGTTTGCACGACGAGGTAGTGATGAAACCCGGACTTAAACAAATGCGAATGCACCAAAGGAGTGGAGAAAGCAGAGGAGAGATGTGGCGTCGATTTGAGGACAAGCGGGTAGATGAAGTGATTAGGACGAGGAACAGAGCGGTTAAGCATAAGACGGAAGAAGGAGAAGGCAGAGGAAGCGTGGAGAGGGAGAGAAGAAGAGTAAGCGGTCAAAACGGCGGCGTAGAGATGCGTATTAGGGTGAGAGAAGCGATCAAAGATAAAGCGAGCGTAAGAGATATTAGAGAGACGAAGAGTGGAGAAACGGAGGAGCTTGAAACAGAGGAAGGGTGAGTGACTTAGTCCAGCAACGACGAGAAAGGATTGAACTTGCTTCAGATGATTCAAATGGGTCGACTTGGAAATCACGTCGGAGACAAATTGACCGGACTCAGATGATAGTTCCGCCATGCGTTAATGTCAGAGGTATGGGTTTACACGTGTCCCCATGTGCTATTCCACCAACCACGATGAGAGAGAGAGAGAGAGGTGGATGATGTGAGTGGCTTCGTCTTTTTCTCTCCGAGTCTATCGTTTATCGTCTCTCTTCTTCTTCCTCCAAATTGACGGATTTAAGGTTCCCCACTCGATCTAAAAGTACATATATATAAGACACAACATCATCGAAGCAGATGCAGACATATCTCTTTAGTTCGGATCTCGAGTTTCTCATTTCTCTGTCTGAATTATAAAGGAAAGAAAAAACTGTTTCTTTTTATTTTCTTATTTTGTATACACGCTTCGTCTCAATCATTCATTCGTTTCAATCATCAAATGTCTGGAATTTGGAGATGGAGGAATCTCAGGTCCTTAGCTTTCCAAGCTCGTTCCGTTTCCCCTGTTCCCGCTCATCTATATTCTCTTGAATTGGGATCGTCTCTGCCTCGCCGCCTTCTCCAGGAACGATTTAAATCGGAGCAAGGCGGTGGAAACAACGGCGGAGGAGGAGGGGGCGATGATTTTTCTGTCCCCGTCACACGGCGGAAGCTAAGAGCAGAGCCTAATTGCCCTCGCTGCTCGAAACAAATGGATCTTCTCTTCTCCAATCGTCAGTTCCCTTCTCCGAATCTTCTCCACCGTTCAGAAGATTCAGATTCAAACGTGGCCTCTAACGGAGACAAAACCAGTTTCCAGTCTGTCAATTTCTGTCCGACATGCAAAACAGCTTACGGGGTCTCTCCTCTTCAGGGGACATTCATCGAGATCGGTCGTGTTCAGTCCCCAACAACAACCACCACCACCAGGAAACAGCATTCTAAGGATTTGAATCTCAGCAGAAACAAGCTCAGATCTTCCTTCTGGGACACGCTCAGATCCTACGGTGCTGAGCCACCTGAGGATTGGTCTACTCCTCCTCCTCCTCCTCCTCCTCATTTGAACCCTCCTCCTCCAAACAACATCGCTCCTGCTTCTAACGGCGCCGTCAAAATGGATGCTTCTCCTTTACCGGATGCAGCTAAAGACGTTAGTCGTTGGGGTGGAGCTACCCTTGGCACAGACTTTCCTACTCCTAAAGAGATCTGCAAATGGCTTGACAAGTTCGTCATTGGCCAAACCCGCGCCAAAAAGGTTCTGCCTTTTCACTTATAACACATCGAAATGACTCCTCTGTTGTCATTGATTACTTACGACAATTGTGGTCTTGGTAGGTGCTTTCTGTCGCTGTGTATAACCATTACAAGAGAATATATCATACCTCTATGAAGAAAGGGTTAGTTTTCTCTCATCCATTGCCTTACTTTTCATCTGTAAAGTTTTGTTGCGTTATTAGGATTGTGTTGGAACCTGACATTGTGGGCCTTGAATACTAGGTCAGCAGCACAACCACTTGATGATGACGATAATGTAGAATTAGATAAGAGCAATGTTCTTCTGATGGGGCCTACTGGCTCTGGTATGAGCTTTCTGTTTTCTTTCTGATCATTATCTATTCTTCACCTACTCTCCCTGCCCACTCTGACATATATTATTTATATGATTCTTGAACAAATAGGGAAGACATTACTCGCAAAGACACTAGCTCGGCTTGTCAATGTTCCGTTTGTCATTGCTGATGCAACTACACTGACTCAGGTAACATTGTGATCTTACATAGCTCTTTGGAATTGCATGTTGCTCTTTGGCCCATCTTTTGTACGGTGTCCTTATAGGCTGGCTATGTTGGTGACGATGTTGAATCAATCCTTCATAAACTACTAACGGTACCAGTTCTTATTCAGTGGTGGTTAACATTCTCAGCACAATTAGCCATCTTCGTGCATTACAGAAGATTCCCTTATGACTTGTAGGTCGCTGAGTTTAACGTGCAAGCAGCACAGCAGGGAATAGTTTACATCGATGAGGTTGATAAGATAACAAAGAAGGTCAGTATGAACAAGACAATGATATCTCCTGAAATCTGTAAGAACAAGATCAATGAGGTTTATGCTTCCTTCTGCAGGCTGAGAGTTTAAACATTAGCCGGGATGTATCCGGGGAAGGAGTCCAACAGGCACTTTTGAAGTTACTGGAAGGCACTGTAAGTGGATTTGCTCTCTTATAGTTTACTCTAAAACTGATCATCTTGGTTAGCTTCTGTATTGATGGTTGGATCTTTCCAGATCGTAAATGTTCCAGGGAAGGGAGCAAGGAAGCATCCACGGGCTGACCATATACAGGTTTAGAAATCTATCTTTAGTTTCATTACGTATCTACAAGTGTTGTTTTACTCAATATTATTCTGTTGCTGGATTTCTTATGATGTGCAGATAGACACAAAAGACATCCTCTTTATCTGTGGAGGAGCATTTGTTGATCTTGAGAAGACCATTGTGGATAGGTAAGTTCACTATGCTTTCCTTTCTTTGTTGCCATACATTACTGGTTCTGTTTGACTTTGATCATCATCATCATCACTAATGTTTTCCAGACGACAAGATTCATCAATTGGTTTTGGAGCTCCTGTCCGTGCCAACATGGCTACCAGTGGAGTTACCAGTGGTGCAGTAACTTCATCTTTGCTAGAATCGGTAAATGCTCTGTTTTCCCTATGTATATACTTATCGTTCCTTGAAAGCGATCTTAGTTTTGGAATGGCGGCTGCATTTTCAGGTCGAGAGTGCTGATCTTACAGCATATGGCCTCATACCTGAGTTTGTAGGACGCTTTCCCATATTAGTTAGTTTGTCAGCTCTAACAGAGGACCAGCTCATTCGGGTATTTTAACACTTTTCAAAGCTTGTGTGTTTATTATGTTGCTGATATTGTATTTGTGATGATGCTACTTCATTTCATCAATTATTAGTGGTTGGCCTTCTCATATTAAGGGGCAAGTAAAAGTTGCCTTTGTTGTTTTCCCTGTAGGTTCTTGTAGAACCCAAAAATGCTCTTGGGAAACAGTACAAGAAACTCTTTAGTATGAACAACGTAAGCTCACACTTGACAAGACCTAATGTAAATGTATTCAAACTTGGACTTGTTGGTCCTAACCTTGCATGATCTGTTGCATAATTTCAGGTAAAGTTGCATTTTACAGAGAAAGCGCTGGGGATCATTTCTAAGCTAGCGATGGTGAAGAATACAGGTGCGAGGGGACTTAGAGCCTTGCTTGAAAGCATTCTTACCGAAGCCATGTTTGAGGTACTTCATCTACAACAAAGAAAAAAAGATTGTTAAGCTACTTTATAACTCTTTTATTCACACTATCGTTTCATTTGTTTTTGTCAGATTCCAGATGCTAAGAAGGGAGACGAAAGAATCGACGCTGTTATTGTAGATGAGGAACCAACAGGCTCGGAAGCTTCTCGTGGATGCACAGCAAAACTACTTAGAGGAGACGGGGCTTTTGAGCGTTACCTCAATGAGAACAAGTCGAAAGATGCTACAGAAACAACGGTATGACTATAAAGATCATTTATTGGCCCTTGAGTAAACATAAACTCTCAGTGATATCTATATCATTTGTCTAGTCTTCTGAAACTGTTCAGTAAGAGCAAGTAATTATGTTTCATACCGACAAAAGTCTCATATGTTTTCATAATATATGTTTCTGGACTTGGCTATGATGATGATCACTGAAACCTGATGGGTGTTTTGCAGGTTGACGAAAGAATAGGCTCAGCAAGAGCAGTGAGCTTGTAAAGAGAAAGAGACGAGAACGGTTTTTTTTTTCTTCTTTTAACATGAGGGGTTTCTTGATTATTTGTAAAAAAACAACATTCATAAAGTGCAAGAGGATTCGTCCACCTTGTACAATAAAATTGTTAGCTTAAAGATTCGAAAGTTGAATTATTTACATAGAACAAAGAATAGAAGTGTATCTCACGGTGTAAACAAAACATTTGTAATTCTCTGCTTCGCATAACATGTGGTTTCGTTTTTTTTTTTTTAGCTTGTTAATTCATGTTATTTTCTAATTTTGTTATTAACTCTCGATGGAACCAAGAAGATCTTGCTCATATCTTGGTGATCCTTATGAATGCCAAAGCTTTTACAACAACCAAACTCATTCCTATGGTCTCATACAAACCGGCTTGTGTTTGGGATGAAATTTCAAAACTCATCGCGAAAGAGGCGAGAAATGCACCAACAAAAGAATCACCACCTCCAGATTGTGTCAAGTACCAATATACTCTCCCTATGTGTTTCTGCAGATAATGAATCAAAAACTTTGTTACATTTATTACTCAAAGAACCTATCAGAACTGATTCTTTAGTTACTTGTAAGCATCTTGTAACAACCCCGTCCTCAAAAATCTTACACACACATTACTCAGTTCTAACACTTCTTTTATTTCAAACCAAATTGTCTTACATATAGCCAAAGTTAAATGAAAAACCGAATAACAAAGCAATAGTTTTAAAAATCATAGTAAAAACTCTTAAGAACAACAAAAACATAAGCACCATATGGATTTCTACTCATGTTCTCTCTCGAACGTACCTGAAAAATTAGGGATAAATATTGATTTACTCAGTGAAAGTAAATTCAAGGGACCCACAAACTCAGCTCAGAATAAGTAATCAATCAACACAATTATAAGTTAATAAAATCTATTATGCATCAAACAATCTAGACCTTTAGGACCTAGGACTCGCGCACAGACACCTCGTGTCAGCCTATCCCACAGGTCCTAAAGCTTCTTAGGTGATCACCCGCTCGCAGCCCGTTGGCCCTTTTTGGCATGTCAGCCCCTATTGTCTTGACGATCATATATTCCACAACCCGGCATGACTTGATCTTACGGCTCCCTTAATATTGACTCCACTCTTTCGCGGTCTCATTACATTAACTCATATCACTTTCTAAACGTCACCCGTTTTTAGTATCTCAATCATTACACTATTCATCAATACACATTAACTCATCATTAGCTCATCATTAACTCACCATTAGCTCATCATCTTTAGTCATCATTAACTTGTCTCGTCTAAGTGTTTTTAGTCATATCATCACACGTCACATCACAAGCAACTTAAATCTAGCACACATCACATCATTCACATAAAAATCTAGATACTAATAACAAAGGACTAATATCTCGATGGATTATTCTACATAAGACAAGTTTATGACGGGGTCCTCGCCTTAATTGATAGAATCCTCCAAATAAGCTTTAAACAACAAATTGTATTTGCCTTTTTAAGTGACTTCAATCCTAGACCACCCTGTGACTTCCCTTGAAATTTTCTAGGAAAATTTCTTAATGTTATTCTAGAAATCTCTTCTTCTTCCAGAATTCTTCAAACTTAAGAGTTAATTTGGTGTCTTTTGAACATCCAGTAAAGGGTTATTGTTCATCATCTTCATCTTTACGTTTTACCGTAACAATTCCTTTTTTAAAGGAGTTCTTTTTGTGCTTTGAATGACTCTAGTATGACTTATGGAAACAAAGTTTTGAGTGTTCTTATATTGATCTTGATTGTTTCTTTTACCAAAACTCTTCATAACTTGTGCTTCGGCTAAATTGTTCTTCTTTCCGGAATACACAGTTAGTATTCGACTACCCATCTAATGTTGTGATCACAGACGGCTTATATTTGTTATCTCTTCTTCTCTGTTTTAGCAATCCTCTTCTCTTTTGTTCCTTGATCAAAATTTGGTCCTTCTATTATGTTTTTCAACAATCTTCTTATGTTCCATTGAACACAGCTATCCTTCGATTATGTTTTACGTTTTTTAGTGTTTACTTATTTTGTTGGATAATTTCAAGCTTGTGGAAACTTAACATATTAATAAGTGTTTAATATGTTAAGATAATCAAAAAAAGGAAATCTAGAAATAGGAAAAGGAAATTTTCTATTTAGGTTTGTTTGTGTTTTCTTTATTCCACATGTTAAAGGGAATTGTTCTTCACTATAAATACAGCTCTATGGAGAGTTGTTCCATAAGATCTAAGAGAGTAGAACATAAGTTCTAAGAGAAACATTGAGAGCTTTAGTTTTGAGTAGTTTCTAAAGCTAATAAAAAAGTTGTTCTTATAATTTCTATGTTTCTAGAGAACTTGAATTGGTATCAGAGCTTAAGTTAAAAGCTTCGATCAAAGCTTAAGTTGAAGCTTTGATCCTGGTGGCTGTGAAGCAAGGGTTCACGACACAAGATGGCTGACGTGATCCACGCACGAAGGACTTTGGATCCGCATCCATCCAATGTCCGATGTTGATCTCGACAAACTATACAGTTTGGTCGATGAAGATGAGGGTGGTACTCATGGTTCATGATGTGTGGGAAACGATAGAACCTGGTTCTGATGATCAAAAGAAGAACGATGTTGCAATCGCTCTTTTATTTCAGTCAGTTCCCTAGTCATTAATTCTCCAGGTAGGAGAACAAACCGCATCAAAAGAGATCTGGAATGCCATCAAGTCACGAAACCTTGGTGTTGATCGTGTAAGGGAGGCAAGATTACAGACGTTGATGACGGAGTTCGACAAGTTGAAGATGGATGATAGAGATATCGTAGATGATTTTGCGGGGAAGATATCAGGTCTAGCATCCAAGGCAGCCTCGTTGGGAGAAAACATAGAAGAGTTGAAGATGGTTAAGAAGTTCTTAAAGGGTATTCCAAGGCACAAGTACATCCAGATTATAGCGTCCTTAGAACAAGTCCTAGACCTCAACTCGACAGGTTTTGAAGATATAGTTGGAAGGTTAAAGGCGTACGAGGAGCGTGTAGGGGAAGAAACTTAGAAAGAAGACCAGGGAACCTCATGTTTTCAGATAATAATCACCATAGTCAGAGGAGTTATGGAGATTTTTTTGATAGAGGTAGAGGACGTAATGAAAGAGGCAGAGGCCAAGGTATGTTACACAACCAAAATCATGTGTCACACACCGATGGGAAAAACTCGAAGAAGGATCGATCAAAGGTGATATGTTGGAGATGTGACAAGCCGGGTCACTATGCAAATGTCTGTCCCGAGAAGTCAGTGAAGAATCAAGAGACTAACCTAAACAAAACACAAGAGGCCGATGCACTCTATGAGGTGGTTTTCTTGAATGAAGACAAGGTGATTTCGAAAAATATTGATATCAACAAAGGCAATGCAAGTGTTTGGTATTTGGATAATTGAGCGAGTAATCACATGACGAGAAATAAGGAATTATTTTCGAGTTTGAATCTCAACACCAAAGGGAAAGTGAAGTTTGGTGATGGATTGTGTGTTGATATCGAAGGAAAAGGGGTTGTCACCTTTGTGTGCAAGATTGGCGAGAAGAAGGCACTCAAAGACATATACTACATACCCGATCCGAAGCACAACATATTGAGTCTTGGTCAAGCAACAGAAAATGGATGTGAGGTTAACATGAAAGATTTCTATTTAATACTCACAGATTCATGTGGCAGGTTGCTTATACGTGTAACAAGATCTCCAAACCGTCTCTACAAGACCCCGATGGAGATTAGTTATCCGCAATATTTACATGTTAGGGATGAAGATGCTACATGGAGGTGGCATACTCAACTAAGACATATAAGCTATGGCGTGATGAACAACATCGTAAAGACGGAGATGGTCGTAGGAATTCCAGTGTGTAACACACGAAGAAAGCGCATGTGACGCATGTCTAGCAGGGAAGCATATTAGACACTCATTCCCGACTAAAGCCATATTTCGTGCGACAAAGCCATTAGAGTTATTGCATGTAGATTTATGTGGACCAATCACACCATCAACGCCAGCAAATAACAAGTATGTCTTTTTCCTGATTGATGATTTCTCCAAGTATATGTGGACTATACTTATGAAGGAGAAGAGTGAGGCATTCGATCGGTTCCAAAGGTTTAAGGAAAGTGTAGAGAAGCAAACTGGTTCAACCATTAAGACCTTTCGCACCGATAGAGGAGGAGAGTTTATCTCAGCTGAGTTCAATCTATTTTGATAAAGAGAATGAAGTTAAAAGGCACCTGACCGTGCCTTACACGCCTCAGAAAAATGGTGTTCTGGAGAGGAGAAACCGAACTTTAATGGGAATGACAAGAAGTATGCTGAAGGCAATGAAGATGCCGAACTACTTATGGGGGGAAGCTGTACGACATTGAACTTACCTCATCAATAGAGTTCCTACAAAATCCTTGAAGGATCAAACGCCATATGAGTGTCTCACATCAAAGAAGCCAAATATCGAGCACTTGAGGATATTCGGATGTGTAGCACATGCGAAGGTTTGTGTTACACATCAGAAGAAATTGGATGAGAGATTAAAGTGTGTGATCAATCTTGGAACTGAGCCGGGTTCCAAAGCATATAGACTCTATGATGCAGTCGCTGGAAAGGTGATGGTGAGTAGGGATGTGATTTTTGATGAGAAGAAAGCTTGGGATTGGTCGTCTACAACAAACCAAGCTGATTGTGAACCAAGTATGCTTAACCTTCCACATGAGGGTGATTTAGAAGAAGGTAATGATCAAAGTGAGGATCATGAACATGAAACTATAAACCAAGATGAGGAAGAAGAAGAAGCATATACTGATCATAATGAAAACCAAGACAGGTGGTGGTCAACCGTTGGTGACTAGACATGGCCGAGCCATATCAAAACCAAGATATCTCGATGACTATGTGTTACTTGCAGATCAAGAAGGTGCAATGCTGTTGCTCACAGTGGATGGCGAGCCAGAAAATTATCTTGAAGCAGAACACGTGCGAGAATGGCTGAAGCAACGTCAGAAGAAGTTGGATGGGAGATTGAAGTGTGTGATCAATCTTGGAACTGAGCCGGGTTCCAAAGCATATAGACTCTATGATGCAGTCGCAGGGAAGGTGATGGTGAGTAGGGATGTGATTTTTGATGAGAAGAAAGCTTGGGATTGGTCGTCTACAACAAACCGAGCTTATTGTGAACCAAGTATGCTTAAGCTTCCACATGAGGGTGATATAGAAGAAGGTAATGATCAAGGTGAGAATCATGAACATGAAACTATAAACCAAGATGAGGAAGAAGAAGAAGCATATACTGATCACAATGAAAATCAAGACGGGTGGTGGTCAACCGTTGGTGACTAGACATGGCTGAGCCATATCAAAACCGAGTTTTCTCGATGACTATGTGTTACTTGCAGATCAAAAAGGTGCAATGTTGTTGCTCACAGTGGATGGCGAGCCAGAAAATTATCTTGAAGCAGAACACGTGCGAGAATGGCTGAAGCAACGGTGGCCGAATTGGAGTCTATCACAAGAAACAAGACATGTGAGCTTGTGGATAGACCAGCTGGAGTAAAACTTATAGGGTTAAAGTGGATCTACAAGATAAAGAGAAAGGCGGATGGTACGGTGAACAAGTACAAGGAGAGACTTGTGGCAAGAGGCTATGTACAAAGACAAGAAATAGATTTTGATGAAGTGTTTGAACCAGTGGCACGTCTCGAAACTATACAAATCTTAATAGCCCTTGCAGCAACAAACGGATGGGAGATTCATCATCTGGATGTGAAGGCCACTTTCTTGAATGAAGATCTAAAGGAGACAGTGTATGTAACACAACCCGAAGGTTTTGAAAACAATGGAGAAGAAGATCGAGTCTATGTGTTACACAAGGCTTTATATGGGTTACGCCAAGCCCCTGGAGCATAGAATGTAAAACTCGATCAGGTTCTGAAGGAGATGAGATTTAAGAAGTGCACCAAGGAACTATCAGTGTACCGCAGAAACGAAGGAAATGATTTCTTGCTGATAGCCATTTACGTTGATGATTTATTTGTGACGGGAACTTCACTTAAGGTGATTAAGCAATTCAAAGAAGAGATGTCAAAGAAGTTCGAGATGTCAGATCTTAGAAAGCTAACGTATTATCTTGGCATATAAGTGATTCAAGGAGCAGACGGAATCAAGATAAAACAGGAAATGTATGCTCAAGGAATCATGTGTGACACAAAGATGAAAGGGTGTAACGCGACTCATGTACCAATGGAGTCGACTTTCAAAATCTCAAAAGCTGAAGATGAACCAGAGATAGATGCTACGGATTTCAGAAGAATCATAGGATGTTTGAGGTATTTGCTTCACACACGACCTGACTTGTGTTACGCAGTGGGCGTACTAAGCAGATACATGCATAATCCGAGAGACTCTCATGGACAAGCCATCAAGCACATTCTACGGTATGTGAAAGGAACAACAAACTTTGGTCTGTTCTTCAAGATTGATGGGTCAAGGAGTGTCATCGGTTATAGTGACAGCAATCACAACATTGATATCGATGACGGGAGGAGCACGCCAGGGCATGCATTGTATTACAATTACTAGTTACTTGGACGTCGCAGAAACAACAAACAATTGCATTTTCATCATGCGAGGCAGAGTTCATGGCAGCAACAGAAGCAGCGTAGCAAGCTATATGGATTAAGGAATTGTTGAGTGAGATACTAAGTGAAGAAGGCGAGAGACTCAGACAAATCAGCCATTGCTCTAACCAAGAATCCAGTTTTCCATGGAAGAAATAAACACATACTTTCAAGATATCATTTCATTCGAGAGTGTGTGGAGAATGAGCAAATCGAAGTGGAGCATGTGCGGGGTGCTGAGCAGAAGGCCGATATCCTAACCAAGCCATTAGCAAGAATTAAGTTCAAGTAAATGAGGAGCTTAATTGGAGTTGAAGAAATTGATCTTCCTAATTCAAGTTGGAATTAAGGGGGTGATTGTTGGATAATTCCAAACTTGTGGAAACTTAACATATTAATAAATGTTTAATATGTTAAGATAAACACAAAAAAGAAATCTAGAAATAGAAAATAAAATTTTCTATTAAGATTAGTTTGTGTTTTCTTTATTCCACATGTTAAAGAGAACTGTCCTTTAAATATAAGTCTATGGAGAGATGTTTCTATAAGATCTAAGAGAGTAGATCATAAATTCGAAGAGAAACACTGAAAACTTTAGTTTTGAGTAGTTTCTAAAGCCAATAAGAAAAATTGTTCTTATAATTTCTTTGTTTCTAAGAACTTGATATTTTTTAAAAATTTTTTATTGTTTGGATTGAATTTTGGGGTTTCATTTTGGTTTACTTCAGGTTATACAATTACTACACAGATTCTACACAGATTCAAAAAAACGCACCTCTTTTCTATCCCCTAGTCGTCTAATTGCGCATAGTTCACCTCCTCATCGCCTAGGAGCGCCTTGAACCATTTAATACACAGAGTGTAATCCTTTAAAAACTCTTCATTGGGCCAGGTTTTGAGTATCCTTGTGGCTTTCAAGGTTTGAATACTCTGTTCATGATCGTTTCTACAAACTAAAGTAAACTCTTTTATGGCCCTAAAACATGTTACTGGAGATGCAAGGTTTTGGTCTTGTAAGAAAATGTTTTGGTTTTGATGAACTCATCATTTACATTCATGAGAAAGTGGAAACGCCCTCGCCTCACTTAAATTGCTTTCACTTTGATCCATATACAAAACCTCTGATAACTGAATCTTAACTTTCTGTATTGTTGTAATATTCCTTACTGTCATCATTCTACTTCAGTCAGTATGTTTACAAGCTTGTATTGAAGCTTATTATCACTAAACTGAAAACAGAACAATCAGTTTATTTATTTTCTCCGGGAACAGAGCATTCAATTTGTCTATTACACCATTATCATCATCATCATATTTTCTAAATAGTGACCAGTTACCATCTAATTACCTAGTCACCAAAGAATGTTAAAGAAAAACTTATTTTTGTCATTATTAACTTTTCACTAATCCAATTCTTGGTACAACAAACAATGAACAAGCTTGATGTGTCCAACGAATGGATCATGGAAGCTTCTTTTTATGTTTTCCAGTAACATAAAACTTTTATATTCATCTCCACACTCTGTACAAGTATCATTTTTCCCTTCGACTCTTTGAATCTGTCATTTAATTTAATCCCGAAATAATCCATCAACTCATAGAGTCTAATCTATTTGGAGTTCTTAGGCTTCTCATTGCACCTCTCATAGGTGCAACATGTCAGGTCCAATCGATGGCAAAAAAAAAACAAAAATCTCTATCCATGTGTCTTAATCAATTAGGACCGCAACAGCTCAAGTACATGACCGTCCTGAGAGACTCCTCAGCTTGCTTCGCCTTGTCACCATCCTTGCAGGCGGCAACAGCGGTGGCGGACGAAGAAGAGAGTATGTTCGCCTGAGTAGCGGATCTCACGTTGTTTCGGATAAGTTGATTCACAGACCGGATCATGTAATTCCACCTGCATAGTCCCAATTGGTCTTTCGAGGCCTCCACGGCCCCGATAGTTGCTGCCACTAACCATGCTTTGCTCCTTGAACTCATCTCTTTTCTCTGTTTTTTTTTTCTTAGTTTGAAAGATCAGAGACACTCTTGCTTTGCTTTTTGTTTGTTTGAAAAATGGAGAACTGCTTTGTGAAAGTTGTTGATGAAGGAAGATGAGATAAGACGAGTTGTATTTATATAATAATAGAGAACAAGAGGATTAGACAGAGTGCAAAACCATACGCTGTCTCCCCTGGTTTTCCCTAGTTCTTGTCGTGTGGGTTTGGTGGATTGATTCATATAATTAATTACCAATGTACACGCACCTCAGATCATGTTGGATAAGGGTCAACATTGTCTTTTAAAAGATCCTGGATTATCCGCAAGTGCATGCAGCTGGTTTTGTTGTACTATATTTGGAAACCGTTTTGAACCTAAAATAGTTTTAAATCTCATCCGATTGATTTGTACAAAATCAAATTTATCAGTTATTGGGTTAATGACTTAGCTAACGTTTGCGGTTCCAGAAGGATCCAGTTTGTTAAATAAAAATTATACTTTTAAGGAAATTTTATTTAAATATAAAATAAAAATATTTTTTTTTAATTAAGATATTATAACTATGTATATATATAATAACTATATATATATATAATTTATATTCACTAATCAATATCCATAAAAGAAAATTTGGGAAATTTTCAAAAATACCACTTTCTTTATACCCATTTTCATTTTTACCTTCATTAAAGAGATATTTTCAAAAATACTATTTTTTTAAAGGGCAAATTTTTTGGGGAAATTTCAAAAATACCATTTTTCTTGTACCACTTTTTATTTTTACCTTTATTAAAAAGACATTTTCAAAAATACCACCTTTTTAAGGGGCATTTTTTTAAAAATTAATTAGAATCCTAAATTTTACATTCCTAAACCCTACCCCCACCCTACACAACCCCTTAACTCTAAACCTTAAATCTTAGATTAATCAACCCAATGGTTAAAAATTTGTTTTTTCCTCTAAAAAAAACAAGGGTAAAAATGATTAAGGTATTTTTGAAAAGTGGTACAAGGAAAGTGGTATTTTTGACAATTTCTCATTTTTTTTTTAAAATTAATTATGATCATAAATTTTACATTCCTAAACGCTACCCCCACCCTACACTACCCCTTAACTCTAAACCCTAAGTCTTAGATTAATTAATCCAATGGTTATAAGTGTTTTTTTCCTTTTAGAAAACAAGGGTAAAAGTGATTAAGTATTTTTGAAAAGTGGTACAAGGAAAGTGATATTTTTGACAATTTCCGAGAAATTTTACTGGATTGTCTTTTTAGTTTATTTTCACAAAAATAGTTTTCAATGGGGAAAATGACTAAAATATATTTTATTGAATGGTAAATATATACTTATACCCGTAGAATTAACTAATATAAACTTAGGTTTTAGAATTAATGAGTGAGGATTTTGGAGATGATGTTTCAAATTTAAAACATAAAAATAAATATTAAAATTTTCAATATAAAAAGCTATTTTGGTCATTTTAAAGCTATTTTGTGACAAAAACTTATAAAAAATATTTGAGATAACTGCCCCATATCATAACTTATACTATAATAAATTTAAACTAAAAATACTCTCTATAAGTTTTTTACATTAATATTTTATAATATCTGAGATACGTCTAGTTACATCAATATCTCTAATGAATGAAATATATCTAATTCCCATTATTGAAAAAATCTTTTAGTTAGGCTTCATTTTTATTTATATTTTTCCAAAAAACCTATATAACAAAGAAAATTTATTGAACTTTATAAATTGTAATTCATAAAAATAACTTTTCACAAATAATCTTTGATTTAAAGTAAAAAGTAATTTTTTATTTTAAAATATAATATTAAACAACATAATATATATTTTAAGTAATAAGTATTTAATTAAATCAATATATTTCTCAAACTATTACAAAAAAGTAATTTAAAATAAAATATCTTCAATGAATATTTTTTTAATTTTCTTTTTTATATTTCTTCCAAACAACATATATAATAAAGAACGGGGAATTTTCAAAAATACCATTTTTCTTTTACCACCTTTCATTTTTACCTTCATTAAAGAGACGTTTTCAAAAATACCATTTTCAAGGAAATTTTCAAAAATACCACTTTTCTTGTACCACTTTTCATTTTTATCTTCGTTAAAGTGACTTTTCAAAAATACCACTTTTTTAAGGGGCAATTTTTTTTTAAAATTAATTAGAATTCTAAATTTTATATTCCTAAACCCTACCCAACCCTACACCACCCCTTAACTCTAAACCCTAAGTCTTAGATTAATTAATCCAATGGTTATAAGTGTGTTTTTTCCTCTTAAAAAACAAGGATAAAAATGATTAAGGTATTTTTGAAAAGTGGTACAAGAAAGGTAATATTTTTGACAATTTCCCGCATTTTAAGGGGCAAATGTTTTTAAAATTAATTAGAATCCTAAATTTTATATTCCTAAACCCTACCCTCACCCTACACCACCCCTTAGCTCTAAATCCTAAGTCTTAGATTAATTAACCCAAGGGTTGTAAGTGTATTTTTTTTACTCTTAAAAAATAAAGGTAAAAGTGATTAAGGTATTTTTGAAAACTGATACAAGGAAAGTGGTATTTTTAAAAATTTCTCATAAAGAAACAAATTACAAAATTTAAAAAAAAAATATTTTTAATATAATGTGATATTATAAAATGGAAAAATTTAGAAAATAATATTGATATTAAAGTAAAGAAATAGTTTTTCCTTTTAAACTTTATCAGATACTTTTATTCAATTTTGTATCGATCATCACTTTTCAAAAAGAAAATATTTTTGCAAATCAACATACACTAAATTAATAAAATTTGAAAATACACTTACATGCCTAAGATGAAGAACTAAACTAATACAATGAATATAATTAATTCGATTTGACTGAATTAGATTAAAATTAGTTGTACTTTAATTTGAAGAATAAATGTGACACATCATACCCACAAAATGAGTAACGGAACGAGTCCAATTTTTTTATTACAAAATTAAAATTTTAACTAAGATAATAATATTATTATTTATAATAATCATTTTTATACATGTAAATTATAAAATGACACAATATATTAATAAATAAATATGTAATTCTCAAATAATATTATAGAAATATTAACCAACTATTAGAATTAAATTCTTTTGGATAAATACACACACACACACACACACACACACACACACATATATATATATATATATATATATTAGTCTTCTATAAGAAGATTTTCCTGTAAGTTTTCTCGTACATTTTGTCTTAAAAATAATTTAATTTTTTTATAAAGGTATTTATATGAGGAAAAAATTGAAATCATGTAACTATAAACATTAATAAATGATGTAAATTTAAAAATACTAAAATTAAATTATTGAAAACATATATAAGTGAATGTACATTGGGTTATGATAGTCTTTGGTTTAGGTTATGGTAACATATGTTGTAGTATTGTTTGTATTTTTAGGGTTAGATTTTTGAATCTTATTATTATTTATTTATTTATTCGCACTATGTGTCTACTTTTGTATATATTAATCACATTATAAGTTTATTTTCAGTTTGATGAATTTTTTTTTTGCTATTTAGTTAGTTATTTGATTATAGGGTTTTGGAAGACTGCGAGAAGACTTCATAATGCACTAGAAGACTTCCCGCTTAAAGTTTAGTAGAATTTAAGTTTTCCGCATAATGCGAAATCTTCTGGAAGTCTTCCACAAGTCTTCTAAAAGTCTTGTAGAAGTCTTCTCATGTATTAGATTTAAAAATAATTTATACAAATTATAAATATATATTTTGCTAGGGAAAAGATCTAAATAATGTAAGTATAAACATTTTTTAATGATGTAAATTTAGTTTTACTATAACTAAATTATTTCCAACATAGATAAGAGAATGTAGATTGAGTAATGATAGTCTTTGGTTTAGGTTTGATAACATATGTCATAATATTTTTGTATTTTTAGGGTTAGATTTTTGAATCTTATTTTTTTTTTTAAAATAAATAAAGTTGATATATATGTGTTTACTTTTGAGTATATTAGTCACTTTATAAGGTTATTTTAAGTTTAATGAATTTTTTTTTGCTATTTACTTAGTTATTTGATTATAGAGTTTCGGAAGATTGTTAGAAGACGACAAATGATGTACTAAAAGACTTCTATGTAAGTCTTCCGTGAGAATATTAAATCTAGGGTGTAGGAGATTTTTTTGGGAAGTTTTCTCTTAGAAGACTTCTCGGGAAGTCTTCTATATCGAAATATTTAACCTAATTAGGATTTTTGTTTTCATTTATAAAGAAAATTTACACATTCTCTTTCTTCCTTTCAAATGGCTGCAACAAAAATGTAATGTTTTCACTCTAAAACTCTCCAACCTCTCTCTAATCTCTTTAGAACTGAAAACACGTAACTTTATATTCATTTTCTCATTTTTCTCTTATGTATTCTCACTAATTTATCTCGTTTTTGCAGATTTTCCATTACGTGGTTCTCATCTTTCACTTCTTTAAAGGTAGATTTATCAATTTTGAATATGTATTAGTGGTGTGTTTTATATGTAAGATTCTAAAAAGTTGTATATTCAACTTAATGTAACAAGGTTAAATGGATGACCTTTTTGATTCCTCTTTTCTGTTTGTGATAGTGTTCAATGGTACGGTTAAAGGTATGACCTTTTTTTTTTTGGTATGAAGGAGAAGAAGATAACACAACATTTTATGTAGGTGAAATCTCTAGAGGTATTAACAAGTTTAAAGGTTTGATTTTTTTGATTCCTCTTTTGTTTTTGATACTGTTCTTTGGTTAAGAATCTCATCTCTTCTTTTTGGTATGAAGGAGAAGAAGAAAAGACTTAGAAAGATTTCAGAAGACTTTGGAATACTCTTGGAAGACTTTGGAAGATTCTTGGAAGACTTCGTAAAACTCTTGGAAAACTTCAAATGATTTTTTAGAAGACTTTTCAGAGACTTCCTCGGAAGATTTTCCATGAAGTCTTCTAATTCTTTTATGCTAGAAGACCTTTTTGGAAGTCTTCCTTCTAAGTCTTCTGAACCAAAAATATTTCACTTAAGTCGAGTCCAAACTTATCTATGTTGAACAATGATCTCAAGCTCCATTTGTAATTCTTTTGTTTATGGTATGCTGAGTATTATGTGTATTCATTTAATTATGAATTATTTTGTAAATTTGAAAAGATGTCAATGAAAATAATTAGTAAATATGTTGATGTCGTCAATATTATTTTTCAAAAGTGCTTGACATTATTGAAACTACATAACAAAAATATTTTAACCATACTACCCAAAACAGCATAAATATTTAGTGAAAGTTACTACAAACTAAGAGAAAAGGCTTTTCAAGAAAACTTAGTCAAATTCACCAAAGATCAAACAATACATAAGTATCACTAGAACAAGTTAACTCTTCTCTCAGAAGACTACTGGATAATTCTTCTCGGAAGCGGAAAATTTAAGCGGAAACTGAAAATTTATATGGGAAACTTAAATTTTAAGTAAAATTGCAATTTTAAATTTCATAAAAATTAAAAAGTATATCTTAAGATATAAGAAGACACAATAAATCACATGACTTGAACTGTTGAAGTTACTTGACACTTTTGAAATTTAGAAAATATATATTGAAGTTACTTTACAAATTTTACAAAAACAAACATAGAAGATTTTCATGTAAGTCTTCTACGTTTGTTTTTGTAAAATTTCCGAAGAAGTCTTCTCAGTTTAGCTAGAAACATTAATAAACATAAATGTTTGTAATCTCATAATTATCACTAATTAAGTTATGAATTTCACTTAGGAACTTAAATATTGACTAATACACATGAATTAACATGAAGAAAAGCAAAATTCGTTTTACGTGTTGAGAAAATTGAAGTTTAATAAAGATTGACATAGAAGTCTTCTAAGAGAATAGAAGTCTTCTTAGAAGACTTCTTAAGAAGTCTGTTTAGGTCATTTTTGCAATTGCAAATTTATGAAGGAAGACTTCTTAAGAAGTCTACTCCACATAAGACATCTTGAGACGTCTTCCTTTGTAAATATTGGCTTACTTTTGAATTTGTTTTTTTTTTCGAAAATCTCATCGAAGACTTCTCTAGAAGTCTTCGACGGTAAAAATGTTAGTCTTGCAATTGACTAAAGTTTTTCAAAAATTTAACTTTTTATAGAAGACTTCTCTAGAAAATTCAAATATAGTCAATTGCAAAAGTAACTCAGGAAGACTTCGTGCGACAGTTAGAAGACTTCATGTGAACGTAAGAAGACTCCTCTCAAAGAAGAGTTCTAAAAAAGTCTTCTATAAGAAGTTAAATTGTTGACAAACTTTGGTCAATTTAAAGTCTTCTATTTAAAGTTCTAAGGAAGTCTTCTCTTGGAACCAAATGTTTGAACAAAAACCAAGAATAAAAATTGAGAAGACTTCTCGTAAATAATAATTTTTTTAGTATTAATTGTCAATTGCAAAAGTAAACCACGCAGATTTCTTGTACCATTAAGAATACTTCATTAAACAGTAAATAAGACTTTCCTAGAAGTCTTCCAAGAGAACATTTTCTGGGAAGTCTTCAATAAAAAGTCAAATTTCTAATAAACTTTGGTCAATTGCAAAATTAACCTGTTTATCTAGAGAAGACTTCTCGGTTCTTCCAGTTTTTTTTTGTTAACAAAGGAAATGTAGAAGACTTCCCTCCAAGTCTTCTATAAAAAACACAGAAAATGTCAATTGCAAAACTAATATATGGATTGACTAGAAGTCTTCTTCACGAACAAATATGAAAAAATGAATTTCATATCTTGAACCCGTGAGATGACTTGTTTTGCTTCTCTAAACTCATAGAACTTCACCAAAAGTGCTACCAACTCATTAATGACCAGGAATCATGAGTTTCAATGTCTCTATGAACCTTACAAAGTTTGAAATCAAAATATTGAAATTTTAGATGAATTTTGAGAGAAAGTGAAAGAGATGTGATTTGTGTAAATACAAATGAGAAAGGAAGAGAAAAATTGATTTTTTGTGCATTAAGAGCTTCAAATTGGTTGCTCATAGTGGTTAGTATATTGATGGCAATGACAATATTATAAATACTTGATGAAGATGAAGATGACGATGATAAAGTAAAACACTCATTTAAAACAAAATAGTGGCATTTTCATGAATAACTCGAACATCTAGGGTGAATAAAGCAAATGAAAGTTTCAAAATGATGGGTTAGTTTTGGATTTGACTTTTATTTTGAGTCATATTTGCAAAACACCTATATATATATACATATATTCATATATATAACTTTGAATCAATGAACATTTTAGTTTATTTTTACTATTAGATTCTCAAAATAATATTACTAAATTATATGTATAATCTTACTATATATATTTACAATATAAGACAAGAATCAAAATAAATGAAAATAACAAAACTAGTCAAAATTTTAATATATATATAAAATATTATGGTTGACTCAGAAAGTAGATGTTACCCAGTATATCCAAATAATAATCAAACAGACGAGATATTGTATATCAAGAATCATTCATTTAATTAAATAAACAATATTATTTAAAACCAATCATGCATATTAGTTATACTATAAATCAAAAAGTCATTTCAACTAAAAAAAAGTCTCTCAAATAAGTGGTTCAGTTGTAGTACTTCAGGATCGAATCCACATGGAGTGTGGACACACAATAGACTATAGAAATCAAGATTAAGTTAGGTAATCAATAATAAAGTAGTAAATAACAGTAAACAAGTAAACAATTGGTTGTGAGATATATTATAGATATATGATAAAATAGCTAGAGTTATGGTTTCATGCAATTACAATTACGATGTATAAATGCTAAGGTTGTGTGATAAACCATCCTAGAACCGCTCTAGATGGTCTATCAGATTCTCATGTACGTGTCCATGATATGGTGTATGCCCCACAAGTGTAAAATAAGCAGGCTTCAGCTCAAAATCGTGCCTCTAAAAAGTAGGAGGACGAATTGCAGATTTGTTGACGTAGTATTGATTAGGCTGATTGTAATCAGCCGACGTTCTACGTCGAGCAGTCTGGACATTCTCATCAGCTACATCCTGAGCAATGGCTGCATCATTCTCAGCATTACAATGTCTAGAACAGTTGCTTCAGGATCATGGATTACAACCCCATGTTCATCAATTCTCTGACATGATGCATTACTCAGATGACTTTCAGGGTCTTGCAGGTCTCCATTCTCATACTGTATCAGCATAAGAGTCGAAACCATGTTGTCTGCTCGCAGGTTGGTATTGATCGATGCTCGATAGGTGTGTATCGTTGTTCTCTCATAGAAGGTGTCAATCGACAAAGAAGTGATGTCAATCAATGTTGCTCGCTTATCTTTGTGGATCGTCCGTTCAAGACGTGCATGGTCTGTGGATAAAATATATTTCTCCTTGTTGCTTCTGGTATTGTTGGGCATGCCCCTGAAAGACACAAAGAAAAATGTATGTAGGTAATTAAAACAGTAAATAAAAACCTAGACTAAACTTATTAGTCAAGTCCGATGGCGAATCTAATGCTTCCTGACAACAACGTCAAATTTGATATCGCTCAAATTACCTTAAAGAAACTTTCTCTCTCAAATAAGAGGTTCAATTGTAGTACTTCGAAATCGAATCCGCAAGGAGCGTGAGCACACAATATACTATAGAAATCAAGATTAAACTATGCAATCAATAATAAAGCAGTATATAACAGTAAACAAATAAACATTTGGCTGTGAGATATATGATAAAATAGCTAGACATATAGTTTCAGGAAATCATAACTATGATGTATATATGCTAAGCATGTGTGATAAACCGTCCTACAACTCGAATGCAATAGTAAGATATCTAGCTCTTGCTGCAAATCTAATCAGATGGCTAAATCCTATGTTCCAGCTCTCGCATTTGAACAAGGAACGAGTGTCGATCGATACTACAAATTGTCGATCGATACTACAATTTGTCGATCGATACTTCCTTAGGCAAGAATTAATGCCTTAAACACTATGTTCACTAGGTTAACTAAACCAGCTCTCGGCATGGGCCTAACAACCTATCTCATCATAATTTTTACCAGGTGATGAACCTACTCTCGTATTTGTCAACTATCCAAAATCAGTGTTCTTAGCTACACTAGAACACAAACAATAAGTCCAATTTTGATGAAAGATCCTAATAATTCACCCTAGCAGTTCTATGTTTCAATAATTCATCAAAACCCTAAATCTAACAAAGAGAAACTACTCATACATGATCAAGCAAATCGTAAGAATAACCTGAATAGAATGATAAATAGAATAAGGTAGAAACTGGTGTTCCAATAAAAAATCTCTGAAGGAGTTCTTGATCTTCCCTCCAAAAGCTATTAAGTAAAAATCCATAAATATTATGGTGTGGTAAGATGTGTAAGGTGGTATCTTGCATAAACAATGTAAAAACCTATAAATATTAGGTATAATGTCAGCTAGGGTATCTGGTAATATGTGAATCTTCTGGGTTTGAGTTGGTCTTGAATCAAGTCGGACCCTTCTACTCGCGTCAGTGTCGAGCGACACTAAGGGTGCAGTGTCGATCGATGCTTCCTCTAGATCTTGGCTCTGGTTTTGATTTCTTGAACAGCTACGAGTTTCCTCAGCCTTAAGCTCTAAAATGCTCCATAATCTCTACATTTATCCAAACACATACGTGGACCTGAAAATACTCTAAAATAGACTCCAAACACAATAGATAGACTCTAAAAAAGACTTATATTGTGGCTGAGAACTGGTAAATTCCATAGTATATCAGTCTCTCCTCCCATTCTAGTGTTCTTCTTCCCAATCTCTATGTCCTCTGGCTTCTCCCTCTTTCTTTCTCTCTCAGTTCACCCAACATACCGTCCAGTATGTTTGATCGGCTCTTGCTGCTCAGATTATCAAATCCTTTGGATTGGTGGTGAGGAAAGCAACTGATTGCTTGAAGCAAAGGGTTCTCTAACTGATATTCTGACACATTAACTGGATCTAGCCAGATCTTAGCCCATGTACAATGTTGGGTGTCTTCGTTGATTCCTATATCTTGTGCTCGTATTTTTTGTTGTTGATATTATATGAACATTCATGGCTTTGGAGGTTGGATGCTCTGAGGTCGAGGCTTCTGGTATGGCTCATGACTCATCCTTGTGTTGAGGTTTTGACTGATGTTTTTGGAGAATTCGGTGGTTCTCCTCAGAGGGGGTGGCTTACTTTTGCTGACAATTCTCTTCTCTGGTTGTGGTTTCTGAGTTAGGTGGCTATCTTACTTTGTACCGCTTAATCAATGCTAGTTTATCAGGTCTTCTTCTTCGGCACCTCCATCGGTGGTTCTGCTGGTTCTGTGGGTTTTGATCTCTTTGGAGGTGCTGAGCTGGCGTCTGGTTTTCAGAGATAATAGCGCATGCGAGTTAGGAGATACTTGGGGTTGTCAACCAAGTTCCTTTCATCTCAGTGGCAATGTGCTTAGGCTTTCACCATTGTTGGAGGCTTGTGGGTATTTGGGCTCTGTTCCTCTGTGGTTGGAATCTTTTCTATTTTCTTTCAGGTTCGGCGATGTGGCGGGTTTAGCTTCTTCTTCTAGTCCCAATAAGAGTGTCACTGGAGTTTTAGTTGTGGTGATGCCTTATGTTCAGAGCAGCCTTGTGAAGTGGTGATATTCATCAGATGCTTGATGTGTCAGTATCCATCTGATGTTGATCAATCACTATTATCCATCTCGGGGCTTGAACACCGTCTAATATATGGCAAATAGTTCAGCAAGATCTTAACATAATGGTTAAAGGAACGAACATGGACCAAACATCATAGTCTAGATGCTTAAAAGTTATTAGTCCTTGGGATAACCAAGATGACTAGATGTGAGGATGTAATTAAGAAGGTGGAGTAATAAGGAAAAAAAAACAGATGCTGTAATTCTCAAAACACAAACGCCAATGATGACAGGAAGTCACTAACTGTCTCTTTAATTCAATACTCATTGCTGGACTTCCTACTGAACCTAAATGTTCCTTCTGTATGTGACGAATGTCTTTGACTTCCCAAACATTATAGAGCATTATATTAGAGAATTTAAAGCTTGGCTTGTTGCGAAACAACTTAGAAATCAAATTCAGGGAGAGCATGTAGTCAAGTTTGATAGCAAAAACAAGGGAGAAGCTTGATGTGTCAAAAGAATGGATCATGGAAGCTATATCTTGAGATTTACTGCATAAATATTTTTTCCAGTAACATGAACATAAAATTTTATATTCATCTCTGCATTCTGTACAAGTAGCAAATCTCGAAATATCTTGTAGTTTCCTTAAAAATTTCGAGTGCGCGAATGGCTGCTCTGTTTAGGATCACCCACTCGGTTTATCAATATGTCTTGCTTTAATATGCGTGAATAGTTACTTTGTTAGATTTAGTTTTTTTTCTAGGATTTTGATGATTTTAAAATATAGAACTTCTAAGTAGTTTAATTAGATCATTCATAAAATGATCTTACTGCTTGTGTTCAAGATCATCTAATCAAAAACCTAATAATTGGATAATTGGCGCAAGGGAGAGCATGGTCAAGTACTTGAACTAATCCTGTTGAGCAAGGTTGTTAGGCGCATGCGAGAGCTGGTTTAATTAACTTAGAGAAGAAATCGATCTGAGCATTAATGCTTGCCTAAAGAAGTATCGATTGTCACTATGTAGTATCGATCGACACTCTTCCTAATCCGCATGTTAGAGCTGTAATATAGGATTTATACATCTGATTATACTCGCAGCGAGAGTTAGATATCTTACTATTGAATTCAAGATCTAGGACGGTACCTGATATACCTTGTTATTTACCAGTTTCAAACTATCATTTGAACCCTATTTGGAGTCTGCTATGTATGTCTGGACTGTGTAGAGTCTTTCCAAGCCAATGTACGTTTTGGAGCATTATGGAGACAATGAGCTTGGGGGAGCATTCAGAGAAGATATCCATTTGCTGTTTAGTCAGAGTCGAGGTCAAGCCTGACCATCCATCGACGGGGCACACTTGCTGTCGATCGACGGGGCACACTTGCTGTCGATCGACGGTCTACTCGCAAAGCAATTGACCGACTTCAAGCCCAAAACAAGATAATTTACAAGAATGCCCCTGGACGAGTTTTGACCAACTTTATAAGGTCTTGCCATTGCTTAGGCAAATGAATACACAAAACAAAGATTTCATAGCATAATATTGTTTTAAATTTTGAGTAGTTGTGGGGTTAAGACCTGAACTCCTTCAGAGATTTGTATTGGAACTCCATTATCTAATTTATGCATTCTATTATTCAGTTTATTATGTCTTCTATGATTATGTCTGAGTAATTCTTTTATTAGATTTAGGGTTCATTATGGTATTGTTGAATTAGCCCAAAAGTAGGATTGCTAGGATGATAAGATATCCATCTTTGGAATTGTATTTAATTCTTGTGTTCTAGAATAGCTAACTAGAACCCTGAACCTAGGACATAAACAACTATGAGATTAGGTTCTTTGCCTGAATAGATTCCATTGAGTTAGATTGTTAGATACATGCGAGAGCTGACTTAATTAACCTAGCGGACGCACTTCCTGTCTGATAAACATTGATCGACACAAGGACTTCGCCGTGATCGATGGTCGACTCCTCTGTTCGCATACGAGAGTTGAAACGAGAGGGGGTCGGATTATGATTAATGTCCTTGCATATTTCATAATCCTTTGCATCTTGTTCATTATAATTCACTTCCTAGGAAACCCTAGATCTATATTTCCTTATTTACATCAGTTAACCTATTTAGCAAATTTCATTTTTGGAGTAAGACCTCATTACAAACCCCCATATCTATAGCTTACCTACCTTAACCTTCAGAACTCAAAAAATCTAATGTGTGCCCTCAGTCTCTGTGGATTCGATCCCTAAGTACAACAATTCGACCTCTCTTGGCAATAGTAGTTTATAAGGTTAATTTGATAGATTGTTTGCTTAATTATATAGCTTAACCCGCACACTGTCAAATTTTGCGCTGTTGCCGGGGAACAAGGTTCGCCATTAGATTTATTTTCTAGGGTTTAGTCTAGTTTTTTTTTCCTACAAGTTACTGACAATTTATTTTTCTTGTTTTTTTCAGGTGTATGCCGAGCAGTACCAAAAGCCAAAAGAACAAGGAATTACTCTTCTCAAACCCCATTGCAATCGAACGCTCAAACCGCAAGAAAACGCGACTAGCATCAATCGGCGACAACACTCGACCGCCGATCGACACTCGCGCATCAACAGTACCTCTTCGGCATCGATCGACGATTATTCCAGAAAGATGGTTGCGACACTAGTTGTGGTTCGAGGTGAGAGATGGGACCTGTATGACCTCGAAGATCATTTGCGTAATGCAACAAGTCAGAAGATTAATGAACATGGAGCTGTGATCCCTGAACCAGAAGCAGACGCTGCAGTGGTTCAACCTGAAGCTGCCGCTGAGGCTGCCGCCGAAGCTGCTCAACGAACACTGGCGGACTACAATCGTCTACACCTGTTCTATGCTAATAGATCTGCCATTCGTCCTCCAGCTTTCCACATGAATGATTTTGAGATCAAACTGTCCTTCTTCGCACTTGTTGCGCATACACCCTACCATGGAATACAACACGAGCACCCTATGGATCATCTGGAGCGATTTGAGGATCTAGTTTCTGCTATTAAAGCCAATGGAGTCCCTGAGGACTATATATTCTGCAAGCTCTTCAACTACTCACTTGCTGGAGATGCTTCGTATTGGCTTAAGAAGCTACCACCAGGATCTCTGACATCTTGGACAGACATCAAGAATGCATTCTTGCAAAACTTATTTGATGACGCACGAGCAGAAGACTTGAGAAGCAAGATTGCCACATTCACACATGAACCTGGGGAATCGTTCCGAAGCTATTGGTCAAATTCAAGTCCTCTTATAGAGACTGCCCACACCACGGCTTCAATGAAGTGCAACTGCTTAGCACTTTCTTCAGAGGTATTGATCTGCAATACCAGATGGCTCTAGACACCGCTAGTGAAGGGAACTTCAGCACTAGGAGTCCAGAGGAAGCGACAAGGCTTATTGAGAACTGACA